>CM067299.1:56511202-56758529 GCA_034231615.1 Meghimatium bilineatum
AACGTGTCAATACACGATTTGAATCTATTAATTCCAGAAACTTTCTTATCAGCATCGTGGACAGATAATTCCAGATTATGCGTAGCACAGTATTAAACAATTAATGATGGAAATTTATCTTTTAGTAACTTTATTTTACTACGAGAACCCAACATTACCGCTCTACCATCACAAGCAACATAAAGTAAACATTCATTCAGGCATTCTTCTGTCAATCCAATAGAATGAAGACATCTAATCAAAGCGGAGAAGATTCGGCGAATGGTACATCTTCTAGTTCAGCTAAGTCAATAAATAAATTAACTAGTCTGATCATTTCACAACCTGAAATTATTGCGCGAATATACAAAATAATGTAGATTTTTCTGACTGATTGTTGTCGACTAATTGTTATATTTAGTTTTCATCTTCTTGCTATGATTTATAATGGTAACACAATCATTTGTAGAGCGAAGTATCCGTCCCATATCAACGCCGTTACGTTCTTGCAGATTAATTTCCATTTCAAAATTTTGAATTACTGATTTTTGTGTGCAATTTATAGACTTTGTGAAATACTTTTTTAGTTGTTTATTTTTGGAGTGATTGAAATTTTAGGGATACCGTTTCAAGTGTCTTTTTCTTCGCGTCTTCTAATATTGTTATGAGTGTGTGGCCATCTTTTGCTTTATGTTTCAATATTTTTATTCGTAAAGATGTTAACTGTTGTTCGCGAGTTTTGCCAAAATAAGTTACTTCACTGTTTGCCTATTCCTTTAAAATCTTAGATCCCATTTTAGCCTCCGTTCCGAGTGTTTGAATTTTGCTACAAGCACTGCAACATATTTTCCCATCCTTTGTTAGTAACCAAACGTTTCTTTCCTAGAAATCACTCGTTTGTTCCATTGTCCAACAGAACGGCCAACTATTTTCCACTTGTTCATTCGTCTTAGTAGAACATGAAGATGCTTCAACTACAGTCGATTCCAACGTTTTCATTATTGATTTCGCGAAATCGTTTCCATATTTTTGGTGCTTGTGATGGGATTTTGTTAATTTTATACAGAAATTCGTGAATATTTTGCGTCGAGTGTTTGTCACAAGCTGAAACAGTTTTGTGGTATATACTCTGGGAAATGATCTTATATAGTACAGAAGACCTCTTTACACAATTAATTGGGAATGCATTCGTTACGTGTTTTATTATTATCGCGCTTTGTTTGTTTGTTTGTTTACTAATGGTTTTGCCTCATATAGTCGAGGCCCGCATCTTTCAACCTAGGACTGGTGTCTATGTCGGTTATATCAGGGCGTTTGGGACTTTTTATTGTTTGTGGCTTATCTGCCAGCTAGGTGCTACTACTTGTTTCTTCGTCCGGGACGTGTCTCCTAGCTGCAGTCCTTAAAAGGACCTATGGTATGACTCTGCCTGTCTCCCGTGATATTGATGGGATATTTAAGGTGTTAGTCCTTAAAAGGACTGGTTGGTGATCTTTCTTGTTGCCGCTATGTTGTTCATTCGTTGTTTAGGTCGTGATCCTATTTTCTCTGTACAGTTGTCTAAACTGGTATTAGTCTACTGGACATGCTGTTAATTGTACCTGTAGAAAGAATTTTATTTTTAAAAGAAAAACAAATAGGGCATATGGTAAAGGGTGTAGCCCTGAAAATGAGTAGCCAAAAAAGGGTAAATCCCCAGTCTCCAAAATAAAATAAAATTTGTTGTCCAAAATTAAAAAGGTAAAAGAAAACCTAAGGAAAATGAAGGAATGACTCATGAGATCGAAGACATAACCATTTTAAATCTGTACATTTTCCCATCCCTCTTATCGAAGTCGTATCTATGACCCTGGTTCTGTCTGGTGTGTGCCCCTAGAGGCCCCCTATGTTATTCCTGCAAGTCGCACAGTGTTGATGAGGATCGATTTGGTGAAATTGTCCATTTAGATGGCAGTGTCACGTTCACAGTCAAAAAATCTCGACTCGTTTATTGCTGCTAAATTTGTTGCTATTTCCTGAGATCTATAGCCTAGTATCCCTTAGTTAATTCTCTCCACTGTCATCATCAGGACCGTCTCTGCAACGAAGGTTGACTGAAACGGCAATGTAGTCGCATGCTATTTTATCACAGCTTTTACTTTCATGAAACTTTCAAGTAATCCTATTTGCTATTCTCATGTATATTATTGAAAATTTCTAAATTTCATGCTTTAAAAAAATTATCTAGACATTGAGATATGCTCCTATTGTGTCTTTGGACACAAAACACATGCCCATGCTAAAATCATATTTAGTCTGATAATTTTGAATATGTGCCAGTCAGTGTCAAAGGTCATGTAAACATTTAGTCGTGCAAGAAATGCAATCAAAATACAAGGACGAATTATCAATCGTATCAGGCTACCATTATGAGTATGAATCTTATTATTTAACCTAACTTAGACTCCATGACATAACATCATAGAAGCAATCCAATGCTGGAGAACAGTAAGGAGAAATAGATTTGGCTTTGGTGCACAAATAATTTGTTTAGATCGGGAGCAAACTAATTAATGAAGTAAAGTTTAGTAAAGTAAATTAAATTTACTTCATTAATTAGAATTTAGTGTCACTGTGCTCCCAATTAAACAACCTTAGATATAAACAACCTTAGATATGCAGATGACACTGTTCTTTTAGCAGAAAGTGAACATGAACTACAAAGACTAATAGACCAAGTCAATAAATCAAGTGATGAATATGGGATGGATATAAATATCCAAAAAAACAAAAACCATGATTATCATGATAATCAGCAAAGACACAGAAGAACAAGAGATAAACATACATGGAGAGAAACTACAAGTAAAGCATTATCAATATCTTGGACACATAGTCACTAATGATGGCAGATGTGCAACAGAAGTTAAAAAGAGAATAGGAATGGCTAAAAGTACCTTCAATGACATGAGGAAAATATTAATATCTAAACAGATTACAAACAAGTTAAAAATGAGAATTATAAAATGCTATATCTACTCTATATTAATGTATGGCTCAGAAACATGGACACTAAATAAACAATTAGAAGACAGAATTGATGCCTTTGAGATGTGGGTATATAGAAGAATAGGGAGAACATCATGGAAAGAGAAGAAAATAAAGAGGTGCTAAAGACACTTAATATGAAGAAAGAACTACTAAGAGAAATAAAGATCAGGCAAATAAAATATTTTGGACACATTAAAAGACATGACACCTTATTGAAGACCTTACTTGAGGGCAAAGTCAAAGGGAGTCGAGCAAGAGGTAGGCAGAGATACAAGTGGGAGAGTAACATCACACGATGGACAGGTTACAGTCTAGCAGAATGCACCACCAAGACAAGAGACAGGGGATGCTGGAGATCCGTTGCAGCCAACCTTCATTGTGGAGATGGCACTTAATGATGATGAAATTAAATTTAAATGAAGTCTAACCATAATTATTATTAGGCCATTAAATAATTGAGATAACACTTCCAAAATGTGACATATTATATTGATGTTATCTCGCTGAGTAAAAGTAAATACTTTGCATGTTATCATTACACTTACGGCTAAAATACATTTGTTGTGCCCAGATGGGTTTCTGTATAAAAGGAAAGGTTCCAGCAAAGTGCATGAACAAAAAATAGCCTCTGCAAGGGAGACAGTTGTAATTGTGGCACTGTCTTCGTGGTGACTGTGTTTTATATCTAGGAATTAATCAAAATGTTTAATTACTTGAATATTTTGCTCAAATGATGCCTAAGTAGATACAACTTTTATTTCTTTGTTAGTGCTTCCATCTCTTCTCATATAGGGGGCCTAAGACCCTATTTCATGACACTTAACTTACACAAATCCATGAAGGGTCTGATAAGATGCACGACTATTGCTGATTTCCAGAGCGCTGATACGTCCTGGCAGAAGATGGATGAGACAAAAGGTGCAGCATTGCTGACACACTACACCACACAAATTTGTCAGAGAAATGTTGAGGCATATCAAGAGATCAGGAAAAAGATTATGGACATGTGTAAGAACTTTAGCATGGAAAAACATATGATAATCACAGTTGAAGAAATTAGAAGAAAAAATTGTAGACACTGAAAAGTTAAAAAAAGCACAACACCAGGACCAGATATCATTAGATACGATGACATTAGTCGGAGAATTGATGAGGAGTTAGGAAAATTGGCAGACATGTTAAATAATAACCTTTTAAAGAGCACAGTAAAAGTAGACTGGCTGCATGTCTATTTAATCCCACTACCCAAACATGACAAGGATCACACCATGATACAAGGCTACAGAATAATAACAATGCAGAATATATCAAATATATAGAGAAACAACAGATAAAATGGTTTGAACATCTTATGAGGATGAACGATCAACTTCTCGTAAGAGCTTTTAACAAGATGGAATCAGGATACAGAGCTAAGGGAAGACCTAGGAAAAGATGGATAGGTAACATCAAAACCATCCTGAACAAACATGACTACACCTCAACCAGAGCAATACACCTGGCTCTGGAATGCAGACTACATCTCTTTCACAAACCCATCTGCTCCATGGCTACTAAACATCACCACTTGGGATAGACAATAGACATAGCCTGTATAAGGAAAAAATCTATGGCAAGGGCAAAAGAAACCAAAGTTGCAACTATTAAGAAGCTATATTATTTCCAGTGTCAGCATATGGTTGTGAGATGTGGGTAATGCCCATCTGCAATGGAAATGAAAATATCTGAATTTGAAATGAAGTGTTATGAAAAAGATATAAGAATTATATAGGCAAAGAGAAGATTCAACAAAGATGTCTGCAAAGACCTGAACAAAGTTGATGATTGGTTCCCCAAAACCATAAAAATGCAAGTTAACATATTTTGGACACATGAAAAGACAGTAGGTTAGAAAGATTAATTATGAAGAGAAAGTTTCCAGGTTTGAGAACGATGTCTTCCGTTGATACGTACAGGATATTGAAGACCTTTTGAATATAACACTGGCAGAAGCAGTGCAGTTTGCACAGAACTGAGAGGCTTACAGTGATAACAATGTTCTACAAAGGACATGTCACATAGATGTGCATTATTATAAAATTTGGATATTTATTTGAAGTTATAATAGAAATAGTGTGCTCTATTATCTGATTACTGCAACCTAAAATGTATGTCAGCTAACATAAACAAGCGGGCTTTACTCAGGGTTAGAGATAGTGACATTAAATATTTATGTGAACATATCTGTATCGCTTCAACTCTATATTTAGAATATGTATGCTCACAATCAAGACATGCGGAAGATCTGCTATAATACATAATGAGTACATGATACAAAAATAGTTTTTGTTTTATGACAATGAAAATTATCTTCTCACATTAACAGAGACACATCGTTCCGTTACAGAAAATGGTTTGGCTTATTTCAAGAATTCTATGCAAGGACACTTCATATTGTGCAATGGTTAGTAATCCTTCCTGGAGACAGAATGTGGACAAATCTGCAATGTTTTTGAGACATATTGCAAGATCATTTGCCACAAATGATGATTCTACAGATTCTGGTTGGAAAAACAATCCTGAGAATGATGCGTCTAACACTGGTAAATTTTTTGTTTAGTTTGTAATTTTAAGTATTACAATTAAAGATTTCTATGTCTGTCTGAGATCAGAACAATAGCACCTGGTCTGCCACAAGGATCTCCTCTGTCCCCAGTACTGTTTAATGTTTATACATTGAGAATTGCTCAATTGCAAACTCCCAGAAATTGTAGAGTTCTAACATACGCTGATGATATCCTACTATACAACATGGGCAGGAACAGAACAGATATCGCTGACAGTGTACAAAATGGACTAGATCAATTGTCGATATGGTGCAGAACATACAACGCTGTGATCAATCCCTCGAAAGCAAAGGTCGTCTGGTACTCCTTAAATAAATCTGGTCAATGACACACTGCCAGCTGTTAGTTGCATGGGCTCATTCATTGAAAGAGGACAGGACCTTAAATATCTTGGGATAATCTTTGATAGAAGTCTCTCATTCAATAAGCACGTCACAAATATGATTCAGAAGGCTAGAAGAGGGATCAGTGTTAGCAAGGTTATGGCGACCTTCGACATGCAGAAATGGGTACTTTTTCTGCTTCTGCAAGTGGTGGTGCTATCTGTAATAGATTATGGCCTCGGCCTACTAACTTTGTCACAGACACAAGTCGATAGATTGGAAAAAGTTCAAAATGAGGCAATGAGAGCTGTACTGGGGTGTACTAGAGATACACCCATCTCTGCTATGAGATTTCTGCTTGATCTCTCCAGCATTAGATTGCTTCATCAGGTAGCACAAGTTAAGTCGTACCTTAAAGTGACAGAATACAACCACCACCCATTACACCATCATCTAGATGAGTCAAAGGGAAAACAAATCAAGCGTGGCAGATCATGGATGGCAGAGGCTGAAGACACACTGCGAAGAGTATGTGAATTGGAAGAAATAGGAAAGGGCAGTGAATGGGTGGAGGTAGACACTGAGAAGAAATCACTGACTAAAGTAATAATACAACTAGATAAAGCGTGTCGAAAATGGACGGCAGTCAGGGCTCAGAATACAGTGCACAAACTCACCCAACTACACTCGAAACCACAAGACATAATTATATACACAGATGACTCTGTTAGCAGAAACACAAATAAAAGCAGTTGGGGTTTTGTTGCCTACAGAAATGGTGTGAAGTTGGTTGAGAAATCTTCAGCATATTCTACTGTCACATCGAGCATGAGGATGGAGATAGAGGGAGTTACAGCAGCTCTTAATTGGTTGATAACTGATACATCAACACACGCGGTAATACTCACAGACTCAAAGCATGTTGCGCAAGGTAGAAAAGTTCATGCTAAGAAAAGAATGGTGGGACTTATTGAACAACTCAGTTGTCCAGAGCATTACATGGATATACTGCCCTGGTCATGCTGGGGTCAGAGGAAACGAGAGAGCCGACTCACTGGCAGGCAATGCGGCGATAGATGGCACATTGCTGAGAAGAGATAAAGCAGATTTAATAAAGGCAGTAATAAATTCATTTCAAGATGCGGATGATGTCAATGAGGTTGAGAACGTACACATACAGAGAATTTTAGAAATGGGAGTATCTAGAGGTGAGGGGAGGAAAAGTAAATGTTTTGGAAAGTCCCGAAGATCACACAATCAACACCTGACCGGAACTATGAGTCTATATACACTGGGATAGCTGCTGGAGGGGAGGGTGGAGCACTTATGGGAATGTCCCGCATGCTGTGAAGCCAGTTTCTAATCAAGAATCAAGAAGAATTTCTATGTCAAGGTTGAATATGATTTGGAAAAGTAAGATCAATATTACAGTAAACATCAATTTATACAGGTCACTAGTGTTGTATTCTTTTTTTACTGATGTGAAAGCCAAATACTTAATACAGAAATGTAAAGAAGGTTCAGGTTTTCTAATGTAAGTGCTACAGACGTTTGTTAAAAATAAGTTATATGGTCATCATCATCATGTTACATATTCTTTCTAAATCGTGGTCTTCCTTATGGATTCTCTGAACACTACTCAATTCTAAGTGAGTTGACTTACCGCAACTCGAGACATGTTTAACCTTTAGGACCCTGGATTAAAATTAAGAAATATCCCCCCTGCGCCTGACTTATTTTTGGGAAAATTTGCGTTATTGATGGTGGGTGTTTTGAAAACGTGATAACTTCTTTGTTTTATAAGATATAAAAATAATTTTTGCACATCTAAATAAAGGAGTGAATAGTGAATATAATCATGTTTTTGTTGTTGTTGTATGTGTGATATGACAGTTGTGAGCAAGTTGTGAAGTTGAAAATTTGGGAAAAAATCGCAAAACGCCATTTTCAAAATCGCACATATATCTTCTTGACGACCCTAATACATGAGCAATGTGTTGCAACATTGATAAAATCCTCATAAATATCTATACTTATTGTATATGTATTGTTTTATATCCAAACTAATATAATATGAACTAAAAAAAACTAATAAAATGTGAAGAAATCTCATATAACGTCTGTCCGGTCAACACTAGGTCTATGCCGACACGCAACGTAATTATTGTCCATGCACACATTGTCGACTGTTTCATATACACTGACGACAAGGTTGTCCAACTGTTTCATATACACTGATCTTAATTATTTTTGTTTATTTGTTAAAATACTTGGGGTGGGGGAGCATATACAATTTTCACATGTTTGATAGCTCTAAGTGGCAAGTTCTGTATTGCTAGAGGGAGACAAAGAATTTTGATTAATAAATCGTCTGCTTTTTCTGCTTCCATATTTGTTCACAGACGTCTGCAGATTAGCAGGATGTTGTCTGGAGAATGTAATGTGTTGTGTTTTTGTGTTATGGTTTAAAACTTTTATGCGAAACCTTACAATCCCACATGACTGCTGGGTCACTTTCACTCTGTATTGGATAGCCAACTCTACCACATAAACTCCTTAGTCACCTCTTATGACATGCTTGGAAGAAAAAAAACTGTTTCTATACTTTGCTCCACTTTCAGGCGTAGACCAATACTTAGGCGTTATTCATAATTTAATTTATAATATCAGATTTAAAGTTCATTTGGCAATTTTGCAGTACAGTAAAGGTAAAGGTAGGTCCCATGTCAGCAACCTGCTGTTGGGGATGAAGATAGCTCTTCATATACTAAGCTGCAGCAACTATTAGATGAAGTGACCAATTCCCTTAGCTAGTCGGCTGAACTACGTGAAACAACTCTCCCAGTGGACATCCTCCCCTATCATACACACAACTGCTGACAGAGACGGTGGAAGATTGTATTATCAACAACAGTTTCAAAGGTTGGATTTCGAAAGGCCCCGTATTGGGCTGAGGGTGCACGAAGGATGGTAACCGATAAGCGACCAGTACCGGTTTAGAAAACAATGGCAAACACTGCTGAGACATATCTGTGTCACGAAACTCATGATGTAAAGTTCCAGGAAAGAGAACAAGAGGCAGACTAAGACTACGATGGACACATGCCATCGAAGATCTTCTGAAAATGACACTGGAAGAAGATGGGCAGCTTGCACAGAACCGAGAGGCTTACATATTTGCAGTGAGGACAACGTTCTGTAAAGGATGCGTCACATAGAGAGATCAATTCCCTTTCTAGTATATGAAAAATCAAGTAGGGAACTTATTAACTGTATTAGAAGATGACAATCACAGTTTCTGGGTCATGTTATAGAAGAGGTGGGCTGGAGAACATCGTGACAACTAGAAAGATCGAGGGTAAGAGAGACAGAGGAGGACAACGTGAGAAAATGTTGAATGGCTTGAAAGCCTGGCATGATGCAAAATCATCAGAAACTATATTTAAATGTATAACAGAGGACTGTCGAGAGGCATTATTGCCTATGCCGGAAGGCATGGTACCAATAAATGAAGGAACTCATAAGTCAGGTACTCATTTACAGCTGGGTTGACCGGAAGAATGGTCATGTCATGTGATAAATCACAACCAAAATTTGTTTGTTTGTCTGGATGTGGTTTTGAACCGTGCACGCTGTAACCCAGTGATAGTAAGCAAGTTCTCTATCATCTAGACCACCGCTCTCCTCAAGTAGTAAAAGAATAAATTTAAGAGTAATTTTTATTTGATAAAATTGCAGTATACGAGAGCATCAAGTATGCTGTCTGCTGGAGGCATAAGGCACCAGTTTTCAGTTCCTGAGAATGTACAACTGTTGATGTGTGGATTCAAGTTTCTGACCAACATCAAACAGCACCTAATTTTTAATCCACTATTATCCATATCCATGCTAGTGCTTATTTATGATTAACCACATGTGCATATATTTAATATTATACCTTTCATATTATTTCAGTGGAGCAACGTTTGCCAGTTATTACGACATCCAACATTCAATGATTGCTTTGATTGTCATATTCAGAGCATTTGAAGAACTAGGGGCGGGGCTTGCATATGGACCACCTCTTCCTGTTGTCATCAGAGTGAGTTTGAAGTTTGAGCCAAGATAGGATAGTCTATATATCTATCTATTCGATAAACCCTTTGTTGCCTTTCAGGTTCAGGGGTAGAAAAGTATTCTGGAGATGGCCCTTGTGTGTGCTGAGTATATTGTGGATTTTGTCGCCTCTTATATTTTGGTGGTACATTTTTTTCATGGTCGGCCTCTAGGTTTATCATCACTGTATCTGTGTAGCATAGCTTGCTGTGGTATGATGTGTGATAGTAGTCTGCTGATGTGTGCAAACCATTTGATCGGTTGAATATATTCCAAGATTGGGGTGGTGCCAGTTCTTTGTCTACTGTCCTCATTCCTCAATCTGTCTCTTAGCGATATTCCTAGGATTCTGCGTAAGCATGCCATTTCAGCTGTCACAAGATTACATGTGTCTTGTGCTGTCGTTGTCCATGATTGGCTTTGTGATAGCACATTTGCATAGTTATCATTTTTAATAGTGTTATTTTGGTGTTTAAATCTACATTTTTGTTTCTGAAGATTGGTGTCATTTGCCCTGGAGCTTTGTATGCTTTACTACATCTATTGTGTATTTCTTTGCTGCTCTTGTCGTCTGCTATGATATTGCTTTCTATGTATGTGAATTCTGTCACTTGTTTAAGTCTGCTATTTCCAATATATATATATATATTTGTTTTGATTCTTCCTATCTCATTACTTCTGTCTTTTCTATATTTATCTTCATGTTAAATGCTTGGCATGTTTGATGTAATATGTCTATTTGTCTTTGTAGTTGCTCTTCTGGTGAGACTGTTCAACAACATTTTACTTTCTTATATAAGAATAAGTGTTTTAGGTCAGTTTCTAGCGCTGATTTCATATTTGTGAATTTATATTTTTTGGGAAAACCATTATATGTTCCGTATCATTTATACTATATACCTTTTTAAAAATTTATATAATGCAAAATAATTCTACTTTAAATACTGCTAAAACATGTCTGACATATGTTGCACTATTTTTCAACAGGTACTGTATTTTCAAATATTCTGAGCGAAATATTGCTTCTAGATGTTGAAGAATATCTGCTGATTTATTCTGTTACCTGTGCGAATATTTTACCGATCGTGTTCACAAGAAAAACTTTACACCATTACTAGCATATAAACTTTATTTTGATTTGAAAGTTGATGATGCAAATAAACCTTGGAAGTCAAATGCAGTTTGTTCGACTTGTGCAAATAAATTTGCAGGTTGGTTACGAAAATCACCTAACTTTCAGTCGATGCCTTTTGGAGTTCCAGTTATATGGCGTGAACCTAAAGATCATGCTACTGATTGTTACTGCCGCTTGACAAATATACATGGTTTCACTTTTAAAACAATGATGTCTGTGGTTTACTCAAATATTGAATCTGATTCGAAACCAGTGCCTCATGATCCTATCACGTGTCCGATACCCATCGTACCAGAACAATATTGGTCGTACGTAAGTGAACCATCAGAAAGTGATAGTTCATCTGTGCTAGAAACTAACTCTGACTCGGATTATATATCGGTGAATGATAGTGTTTGCTTAATTAACCATTCAGAACTTTCAGATCTAATATGTGATCTCGCTCTTACCAAAGAGCTATTACAAAGATGTAAAAGGTCTAATGGTGCACTTCAGTCATGAGCACATAGTCAACGAATGGCAACATTTCATCGACTCTTCCAAAACTAGTCTAAATGCTGTGTAATTGTATAATGGAAATTTATTTTCATCAGTTCCAGTCACCTACATTGTTCATATGAAAGAAACATATGACAATATGGCTATACTTTTGGCAAAAATAAAGTAAAATTACTACCAATGGCGAATTTGTGGAGATCTAAATGTCATTGCAATCCTCACGGGTATGCAGACTTCGTATACTAAATTTTGTTGCCTCCTATGTGAGCCGCAATAGACAGAAATATTATGAAAGAAAGGTGTTGCATATCAGGGATCATGTGCAGCTGGAGCATAAAATTGTAATCCACCAGTCAATAATTAACATCATTTTAAAACTGTTACATATAAAGTTGGGGCTCATTAAGAATTTTCTAAAAGTGTTTGATAAAATGAGCAAAACTTTCATTTATCTTCGAGAAAATTTTCCTCAAGTTAGCGATGCAAAGATAAAGGAAGGTATCCTTGTAGGACCTCAGATTAGGAAAATTATTGCAGACAAACAATTCGAGAAATTGTTGTGAACTTGGCACATGGATGGCATTCAAATCTATTGGTGCTAACTTTCTGGGAAATCATAAATCTGTCAACTATGTACATATTTAAGTTACCCGGTAGTGTATTAATGCATACAGAATTATGGGTTGTAACATGTCTCTCAAAATCCATATGCTCAATTCACATATTGACTTTTTCCCTGACAACCTTGGTGAAGTCAGCAATGAACATGGAGAAAGATTCCATCAAGATATCGACCTGATATCAAGTCAAAATATCAAGCATGGTGAATATAGAAAAGACATAAATATAGAAAAGACAGAAGTAATGAGATAGGAAGAATAGAAAAACAACAATATATATACTGCAAAGAAATTCAAACCTACATAACTGCTTCTTCTGTTGCGAATGATGTTGTAATACTGTAGGTATTGTTAAAAAAACTTCCATTGCGTTTTTCTAAAGATCCTGACCTGATAGAGAAAAACGGTTTAGTTTGCAGATTTAAAAACAGCGCATTAAAATGACAAGAAAAACATGTTAGGGAAAGTAAAAAAAAAGTTTTGGTCAGTGTGATACTACTAATGCTCGGCCGTCTGCAAATACCGGTAGCAATTCGTTTAAGTTATCCTTTAGATTGTTTTTTTCTCCAGAAAACTCTCCTTTTTACTACCAGCTATTGTGTTCTCACTGATGGTTGCTAATCCTGTCTCACTGTTTCATCAGGAAATGCACATGGCTACACCGCGATCTCTAACATGTACAGAATGAAACCACATATTCCATGCAAATAGTCCTGAAACATTTAACTGAACTTCCATTTGTGGTCACAAGAAATAACACAACTGTAACTTCACGCCGTTTTACCTTGGAGTTGTTCTTTGTGACGAAATCTTGACTTTGATCTACATATATATGTATATTTGACACTTCTTGATATTCTTAACACTTAACACTTTTTTATATTCTTAACACTTAACACTTCTTGATGTTCATAACACTTAACACTTCTTGATGTTCATAACACTTAACACTTCTTGATGTTCATAACACTTCTTGATGTTCATAACACTTAACACTTCTTGATGTTCATAACACTTCTTGATGTTCATAACACTTCTTGATGTTCTTAACACTTCTTGATGTTCATAACACTTCTTGATGTTCTTAACACTTCTTGATGTTCATAACACTTCTTGATGTTCATAACACTTCTTGATGTTCATAACACTTAACACTTCTTGATGTTCATAACACTTCTTGATGTTCGTAACACTTCTTGATGTTCATAACACTTCTTGATGTTCGTAACACTTCTTGATGTTCATAACACTTCTTGATGTTCATAACACTTCTTGATGTTCATAACACTTAACACTTCTTGATGTTCGCAACATTTCAAAACACAAAATTCAGGCAAAATCGCAGAAATACCGTTGCTAAACATAAAAATACATGGAGAGATACTACAAAACGTAGAACATTACCAATATCTTGAAAACATAGATACACAAATGATGGCAGATGTGAAACAGAAGTTAAAAGGAAAATATGAATGGCTAAAAGTACCTTCAATGACATGAGTAAAATATTAACAGCTGCACAAATTGCAAGCTAAATATGAGAATTATAAAATACTACATCTATTCTATATTAATGTATGGCTCATAAACATGGACAATAAACAAACAACTAGAAGACATGATTTTTCCCTTTGAGATGTGGATATATAGAAGAATAGAGAGAACTTCATGGAAAGAGAAGAAAACAACCAAAGAGGCTCTAACAGCAATTTGAATGAAGAAAGAATTATTCAATGACTTAGATCAAGCAAATAAAATATGTTGGACATATTAAAAGACACAACACCTTGTGAGGACCTACCTTAAGGGTAAAGTCGAGGGGCAACGAGCAAAATGTAGGCAAAGATACGCGTGGGAGAGTAACATCACGAGATGGACAGGTTACAGCCTTGCAGATTGCACCAGCAAAGCAAGAAACCGGGAATATTGGAGGTCTGTTGCAGCCAACTTTTGTTGCGGAGAAGGCGCTGATGATGATGACGAGTGCTGAATAGAGAGAGGGAGGTTGGTGAATAGTCCAACTTTTCATCACTTTATTCGATGAACAGCGCCGGCTACAGTATGGACACATCTTTACAAGTCTGTTGTAGTCATCGCATGCGATATTCGGTTATTATTATTACATACAATCCTACAGCCATATGACACATTGTAACACGCACTCCTCAAGCTTACACTGCTGAAATTCTTCACACATTAACTACAAACACACACACATTTCTTACACAACAAACATTCATACACTCCACACAATCAAATACATTACACATACCAAAACAAACACACACACACTATGCACATGACATACAGATTACGCTCATGACGTGCTCACACGTGCATATATACTTAGAAGACAATGTACATGAGATGATACTGAAGTAATCCATTTAGCTCTTGACAACCCATGGCCTTTCTAATCTGATAAAAGCATAGGTCCTCCTCAGTTGTGTAACAGAGGTGATACCCGGACTCCTCAGTTGTGTAACAGAGGTGATACCCGGACTCCTCAGTTGTGTAACAGAGGTGATACCCGGACTCCTCAGTTGTGTAACAGAGGTGATACCCGGACTCCTCAGTTGTGTAACAGAGGTGATACCCGGACTCCTCAGTTGTGTAACAGAGGTGATACCCGAACTCGTTAGTTGTGTAACAGAGGTGATACCCGAACTCGTTAGTTGTGTAACAGAGGTGATACCCGAACTCGTCAGTTGTGTAACAGAGGTGATACCCGGACTCCTCAGTTGTGTAACAGAGGTGATACCCGGACTCCTCAGTTGTGTAACAGAGGTGATACCCGGACTCATCAGATGTGTAACAGAGGTGATACCCGGACTCCTCAGTTGTGTAACAGAGGTGATACCCGGACTCCTCAGTTGTGTAACAGAGGTGATACCCGGACTCCTCAGTTGTGTAACAGAGGTGATACCCGGACTCCTCAGTTGTGTAACAGAGGTGATACCCGAACTCGTTAGTTGTGTAACAGAGGTGATACCCGAACTCGTTAGTTGTGTAACAGAGGTGATACCCGAACTTGTAAAAGATTTGTCTGATGTGCATATCGTTGTGTTAGGAGTGTGGTGGGGGGAATTATGGTTATGGACATCTTTATTCCCCAAAGGAAGGCATGCCAGTGTGATAATATGTCATGGCAGGAGCACAGCAAGTACTTCTGGTCCAATGATAGTTTGAGTACTTCAGATATATTTAATTAATTTAAAATTCACTGTGCAGAATGCAACATCGGATTTCCATATTATGTCTATTTATTGTGATCTCCAGTAATTATGAGCAATGAAGCGTTTGTTATCTATATGCAATATGTGGTTTTCTAGTTTTCTGTCATACTCAGAAGACCCCATGTGTGTATGTAGAAGGATGAAAAGATGCCTCCTACTCAACAGGAGTTGATGTGTGTATGTAGAAGGATGAGAAGATGCCTCCAACTCAACTGGAGTTGATGTGTGTGTATGTAGAAGGATGAGAAGATGCCTCCTACTCAACAGGAGTTGATGTGTGTATGTAGAAGGATGAGAAGATGCCTCCTACTCAACAGGAGTTGATGTGTGTATGTAGAAGGATGAGAAGATGCCTCCTACTCAACAGGAGTTGATGTGTGTATGTAGAAGGATGAGAAGATGCCTCCTACTCAACAGGAGTTGATGTGTGTATGTAGAAGGATGAGAAGATGCCTCCTACTCAACAGGAGTTGATGTGTGTATGTAGAAGGATGAGAAGATGCCTCCTACTCAACTGGAGTTGATGTGTGTGTGTAGAAGGATGAAAAGATGCCTCCTACTCAACAGGAGTTGATGTGTGTGTGTAGAAGGATGAGAAGATGCCTCCTACTCAACAGGAGTTGATGTGTGTATGTAGAAGGATGAGAAGATGCCTCCTACTCAACAGGAGTTGATGTGTGTATGTAGAAGGATGAAAAGATGCCTCCTACTCAACAGGAGTTGATGTGTGTGTGTAGAAGGATGAGAAGATGCCTCCTACTCAACAGGAGTTGATGTGTGTATGTAGAAGGATGAGAAGATGCCTCCTACTCAACAGGAGTTGATGTGTGTATGTAGAAGGATGAAAAGATGCCTCCTACTCAACAGGAGTTGATGTGTGTATGTAGAAGGATGAGAAGATGCCTCCTACTCAACAGGAGTTGATGTGTGTATGTAGAAGGATGAGAAGATGCCTCCTACTCAACAGGAGTTGATGTGTGTATGTAGAAGGATGAGAAGATGCCTCCTACTCAACAGGAGTTGATGTGTGTATGTAGAAGGATGAGAAGATGCCTCCTACTCAACAGGAGTTGATGTATGTGTGTAGAAGGATGAGAAGATGCCTCCTACTCAACAAGAGTTGATGTGTGTATGTAGAAGGATGAAAAGATGCCTCCTACTCAACTGGAGTTGATGTGTGTATGTAGAAGGATGAGAAGATGCCTCCTACTCAACAGGAGTTGATGTGTGTATGTAGAAGGATGAAAAGATGCCTCCTACTCAACAGGAGTTGATGTGTGTATGTAGAAGGATGAGAAGATGCCTCCTACTCAACAGGAGTTGATGTGTGTATGTAGAAGGATGAGAAGATGCCTCCTACTCAACAGGAGTTGATGTGTGTATGTAGAAGGATGAGAAGATGCCTCCTACTCAACAAGAGTTGATGTGTGTATGTAGAAGGATGAAAAGATGCCTCCTACTCAACAAGAGTTGATGTGTGTATGTAGAAGGATGAAAAGATGCCTCCTACTCAACATGAGTTGATGTGTGTATGTAGAAGGATGAGAAGATGCCTCCTACTCAACTGGAGTTGATGTGTGTATGTAGAAGGATGAAAAGATGCCTCCTACTCAACAGGAGTTGATGTGTGTATGTAGAAGGATGAGAAGATGCCTCCTACTCAACTGGAGTTGATGTGTGTATGTAGAAGGATGAAAAGATGCCTCCTACTCAACTGGAGTTGATGTGCGTGTGTAGAAGGATGAGAAGATGCCTCCTACTCAACAGGAGTTGATGTGCGTATGTAGAAGGATGAGAAGATGCCTCCTACTCAACAGGAGTTGATGTGTGTATGTAGAAGGATGAAAAGATGCCTCCTACTCAACTGGAGTTGATGTGTGTATGTAGAAGGATGAGAAGATGCCTCCTACTCAACATGAGTTGATGTGTGTATGTAGAAGGATGAGAAGATGCCTCCTACTCAACAGGAGTTGATGTGTGTATGTAGAAGGATGAAAAGATGCCTCCTACTCAACAAGAGTTGATGTGTGTATGTAGAAGGATGAGAAGATGCCTCCTACTCAACAGGAGTTGATGTGTGTATGTAGAAGGATGAGAAGATGCCTCCTACTCAACTGGAGTTGATGTGTGTATGTAGAAGGATGAGAAGATGTCTCCTACTCAACTGGAGTTGATGTGTGTATGTAGAAGGATGAGAAGATGCCTCTTACTCAACTGGAGTTGATGTGTGTATGTAGAAGGATGAGAAGATGCCTCCTACTCAACAGGAGTTGATGTGTGTATGTAGAAGGATGAAAAGATGCCTCCTACTCAACATGAGTTGATGTGTGTATGTAGAAGGATGAGAAGATGCCTCCTACTCAACTGGAGTTGATGTGTGTATGTAGAAGGATGAAAAGATGCCTCCTACTCAACATGAGTTGATGTGTGTATGTAGAAGGATGAGAAGATGCCTCCTACTCAACATGAGTTGATGTGTGTATGTAGAAGGATGAGAAGATGCCTCCTACTCAACTGGAGTTGATGTGTGTATGTAGAAGGATGAGAAGATGCCTCCTACTCAACAAGAGTTGATGTGTGTATGTAGAAGGATGAGAAGATGCCTCCTACTCAACATGAGTTGATGTGTGTATGTAGAAAGATGAAAAGATGCCTCCTACTCAACATGAGTTGATGTGTGTATGTAGAAGGATGAGAAGATGCCTCCTACTCAACTGGAGTTGATGTGTGTATGTAGAAGGATGAAAAGATTCCTCCTACTCAACTGGAGTTGATGTGCGTGTGTAGAAGGATGAGAAGATGCCTCTTACTCAACGGTAGTCAATGTGTGTATGTTGAAGGACTGTTCCACGCTTATGTTTGCAAGCATCCAATCACATCAAAGCCTGTAACCATTCCAAGATATTGTGTTGCTCTCTTTTAAACAATCAGTATATCTTCAACATAACCACTCAGTATGGCTTGAACATTACCAATCAGTGTGACTTCAACATAACCACTTAGCATTGCTTCAACATAACCACTCAGTATGGCTTGAACATTACCAATCAGTGTGACTTCAACATAACCACTTAGCATTGCTTCAACATAACCACTCAGTATGGCTTGAACATTACCAATCAGTGTGACTTCAACATAACCACTCAGTATGGCTTGAACATTACCAATCAGTGTGACTTCAACATAACCACTTAGCATTGCTTCAACATAACCACTCAGTATGGCTTCATTATAAACAGCATTGCTGGAAAAGAGTCACTCAACATGTCCTCAATATAAACGCGTTGAATAGTTAAAATGCAACATCTTTATCAAATCATCGTTATCAAGTACCGTCTCCGCAATGGAGGTTGGCTGCAATAGATCTCCAACATTTGTCGCTCTGATGTGTGTATATAGAAGGATGAGAAGATGCATTTGTCACTCTGGTGCACTAACTACAAGGCAGTCATCAATCCCACATAGGCAAATATCGACTGGATCTCACTGAACAACAATATAGTCATAGACATATTACCAGTAGCCACCTGCATGGGGATCAACATTGACAGGGGGCAGACTATGAAATATCTAGTCATCACTTTTGATAGAAGTCTTATCTTTCGTAAAACATGTGGACAATATCATTCAGAAAGCTGGGAAGGGTGTCAGTGCAGTCAAAATCATGGCATCTGCAGAGATTCCGCAGCGAACCCTTTTTCAGATGATACTGGCAGTGGTATTATCTGTGTTGGACTATGGTTTAGGTTTACTGACACTGTCGCAAACACAAGTAGATAGATTGGATAGAGTTCAAAACGAGGCCGTGAGAGCTGTTTTAGGATGCACAAGAGATACACCGATCATGATCATGAGGTTTCTCCTAGACCTACCTAGCATTAAATCGAGACATAAAATAGCTCAGGTTAAAGAATACTTCAAGGTCACCAATAATGATCACCACCTCTTACACCAATCTCTAGACAACACAAAAGGATGGCGTATCAAGAGAGGAGGGTCCTGAATGATAGAAGCAGAAGACACCCTACCCAGAGTTTGTGAGCTGGAGGAAGTTGTGAGGTTGTGAAGAGCTGGAGAGGTTGTGAATGGGTGAAATTTGGCAAAGATAGAAAGTGATTGACAATAGTTGTGATACAGATAGGAAGAGACTTTCGCGACTGGGATGTAAACAGAACAGAGGGAATTATCCAAGAACTGATACTGCAGCACCCGAAGCCACACAATACAATAATTTACACAGGTGGCTCAGTAACACAAGAAACAAACAAGTGTGGTTGGGGTTTCGTGGCCTATCAAAATGGCAAGAAATTAGCTGAGAAATCAGGTGCGTACCCCACTACAAATTGAGTATGAGAATGGAAATAGAAGTGGTGACGAAACCACCAACAGACTCAGTGATTCTATCAGACTCTCAAAGTATGCTGCATAGGATAGAAAAGTGTATGATCAGAACTGAATGGGTCACTCTGCTCAACAACGCGCAGAGCATTACATGGATCTACTGACCAGGTCATGCTGGGGTCAGGGGAAATGAAAGAGCCGATTTGTTGGCTGATAAAGCCTTGATGAACGACACTGAAATGAGAAGAGACAGAATTGAATTGATTAGAGCAGGCATGGATACCCTACAAAAAGACGAGGAGGAAGTAGAACGAGACAATGTACATATTCAGAGAATGGTAGAAATGGGAGTGACTATAGGCAACGGGAAAAAGTGCTTCCTCTCCGGAAAGATCAGATGAACGCATAATCAGCAACTGACTGGGACACTGAGCTTATAAACTTTGAGATGGCTGGCGGAACGGCAAGCAGAGTATATATGGAAATACCCCCATTGCTGTGATGCTTGTTCCTAATCATGAATCAAGACCTCCAACATCCCTTGTCTCTTGTTTTGGTGGTGCACTCTGCTAGACTGTAACCTGTGCATCTTGTGATATTACTCTCCCATTTGTATCTCTGCCTACCTCTTGCTCGCTTCCCTTCGACTTTACCCTCTAGTAAGGTCTTCAATGGAACGTAGAACTATTACAAGAAAGCGCTTCACCATCGGTATCAGAAACAATGAAGACCTCAAACAATTTGAAATGAAACGCGAGACATGGAAATCTAAGACATCCGCCCTATGTGCTGTCTTTGGCCCTAGAGGAATAACTAACTAACTAAAGGTCTTCAATAAGGTTTAATATCTTTTAATATGTCCAAAATAGTTTATTTGCCTGATCTTTATTTCTCTTAGTAATTCTTTCTTCATATTAAGCGTTTTTAGAACCTCTTTGTTTGTTTTCTTCTCTTTCCATGATGTTCTCCTTAGTCTTCTATATACCCACATCTCAAAGGTATCAATTCTGTCTTCTAATCGTTTGTTTAGTGTCCATGTTTCTGAGCCATACATTATTATAGAATAGATGTAGCATTTTATAATTTATAATTCTCATTTTAAACTTGATTGTAATTTGTTTAGATGTTACTATTTTCCTTATGTCATTGAAGTACTTTTATCCATCAAAAGCTTATCATAAGCTTGTTTAATATATTGGTCACTTATTAACATTCTCAACAATCACCACAGATCAGAAAAAGGCAGAACACTTTAACCACTTTTTTGCCAGTGTGAACAGAGTAGGGAAGCTGTCCGAGGATGACAAGAAGCGTTTGTACCTACTGAAGCAGCAAGAAAAAGTCTAAACCTCTGGCTCAACCATATATGATGATGAATTCAGAACTCTAACAAGGGCTGAAAAAACTAAAGCCAAGAAAGTCTCCTGGACCAGATAAAATTTATAATGAAAGTTAACACACATGAGCACATCAGGGAAAGAAGTACTCCTTAAACTAATAAATATGACCTGGAGAAATGGAAAACTGCCTAAACATTGGAGAAATGCTCACATCTTTCCCATCCTGAAAAGTAACAAACCTCCAGATGAACCCAAAAGCTACCACCCCATATCCCTAGCATCATGTGTTGGGAATTGGCAGAAAGAATGATTAATGCACGACTTTACTGGATCCTTGAGAGCTCAAACATCCTCTGCCATGAACAGGCTGGCTTCAGAAAAGGCAGTTGCACAGAAGACCAACTATTTAGGTTGACACAGAAAATCCATGATGGATTCCAGGAAAACAAACACACTGTAGCCATCTTCTTTGACTTACAACAGGCTTATGATCGAGTATGGAGAAAGGGTCTTTTGATGAAGATGATTGAGATGGGAATTAGTGGAAAGCTATACAACTGGATAAAATACTTCCTCATTGACAGAACAATCCAGACAAAGATAAATGATGCAATCTCATCTAAAGAAGTTCTAGAGGAAGGCTTACCACAGGGTTCTGCTTTAAGCTGCACCCTCTTTCTCATTTACATTAATGACCTTGTCAAACATATCAAAGCTGAATAAGCCCTCTATGCTGATGACTTAACAATATGGCAGAGCCATGAGAATGTTGAAAGTGCTGCCAAAAGACCAAATGGAGATTTAAGAAGACTACATGAATAATGTCAAAAATGGAAGCTAAAAATAAACTGTGAGAAAACTGTCTATACCATCTTTACCAAGAGTCATAAAGTAGCCAAAGAAAATATCAGTCTATGGTTGGATACACAGAAATTGCCTAGAGAAGAACACCCCACATATCTTGGAATCACGCGTGATCGGCAGCTCACCCTCAAGAAGCATGTAGAAAATATCAAAAATAAAGCACTTAGATGGTTACAACTACTGAAAAGACTCACTGGCATTTCTTGGGGATTAGACAAGGATACCCTTAGAGTATACCTTGGTTACATATGTTCTGCTTTAGAATACAACAGTGCACTCCTCACAACATGTTCCAAGACAAATGTAGAATCTCTAGACAGTGCAGAACAATGCCCTACGACTTATTTGTGGAGCAATGAGATCTACACCAACGGCTGCATGTGAAATACATACAAATGTAGAACCCCTAGAGATGCAGAGAGATATGGCTGTAATGGAGGCTTATGAAAGAAGCAAAAGAATGAACAAGACCACCTAAATAAAAAACTTGTAGAAAACGGGAAACCAAACCACAGAATAAAACAAAAGTCAGTCCTGAGCCATGTCAATGAAATAAAAGACAGTTATCACCTCCCAGACAAGAGACAAGAACTGCAAAGAGTAGAAAAATGTTTACCACCACACGCAAGTTTTAAATTGCCGGAAATCAAAACACAGTTAAGAGATAATGCAACAAAAAGTTCCGACCCAGTAAGTCTTATGAAAGCAACACAGAAAACAATAGACACCTACCCAGAACAATGGATTCATGTCTATACTGATGGGTCTGCCTTCAAAGCCATCATCAAAGCAGGTTATGGTGTCTAAATAGAATATCCAAACAAAACATCTGATGAGTTGTTTGATGCCTGTGGGGAGATATGTTCTAACTATAAAGCTGAAATAGCACTAGAAGTTTCCTTGTACCACCTGAAGACAATATTTGATGCCTTCCGATCAAAAGTCCAAAACATTGTGATTTTTACAGACTTTTACAGACTTTTACAGTTTGTCTGCTCTTCAAGCACTGGAATGTGATGGACATTGTAAACCTGAGCTAACTGAAATATGCCACCATGCCAACTAGCTGCTTACATCTTATGATGTCAATATTGTTATGCAGTGGATTCCTGGCCACTCAAACACACCTGGCAATGATAAGGCAGACAGACTAGCAAAGATGGGAGCACAACAAGAGCAGCCTTATACAGAAACAACAATGCACACAGTTAAAATGATTCTGAAATCTGTGAACAAAGAAAATTGGTTGAACAGATGGGCCATTTGAAACACTGGGAGGGAAATCTATAAATATATGACCAGCACAAATCCTAAAGTCAATATCAACCTCCTTTAAAGAAAAGATCAGAGTATCATATTCCGACTGCGCACACAA
Organism: Meghimatium bilineatum; assembly: GCA_034231615.1. NCBI lineage: Eukaryota > Metazoa > Mollusca > Gastropoda > Stylommatophora > Philomycidae > Meghimatium > Meghimatium bilineatum. The sequence goes on from CM067299.1 coordinate 56,534,645, forward strand.
CATGTACAGCTTAACAATCACCTGAACAGAATACAACCACAACACACTTCAAGGTGCCGGCTGTGCACTCATCCATATGAAACTGTTGACCACCACCTTTTTGAATGTCCAGCGCTGGATGACATCAGGAAAATGCTTCTCCCTCCAGGGCCAGATAAATGGAACACATTATATGGAACAAAACAACAGCTGACAAACACATGCATATATCACACAATGGCATTGGGTCAAAGGGCATGAGCCCATGGACAGCTGGATCAGCAACCACCAAACCATTAACATTCTCTATATGGTGTTTGTGTTATTCTTCACCGGTTATGGTAAAAGGGGGGGGGGGGAGAAAGCATTCTCTTAATGTTTATGTTCAAGAACAGTAGAAGCAAATATTAAAATTTATGAGATAAGATGCACTTGTTAGATAAAATTCGAATTCATTAGTTTATCTTCTTTTATGAGATTGTTACTGATGATTTTCTGTACAAAATGTTAACAAGTTTCATGTCTTTGACGACTGAATATTATTTTGTAACTAGTTTTATATGGCTTTGACGACTGAATATTATTTTGTAACAAGTTTCATATGTCTTTGACGACATAATAGTATTGTTCCTTAAAAATCAAATATGTAATTATTGATATCATGGACTAAAAAACAAGTATAGATATGTCATTGCTGTTTGACATCTCTCTCTATTCCCCCCCCCCCCTCTCTCTGTAATTTAAAAAAAACCAATTATGATTTATTTATAGAGATTGCTTATTTTGCTTGCTAAAATGTAATAAATATTATTATACCCCCCCCCCCACCGTCTAGGTATTTCCAGGTACATAAACGAGTCAAACGCAACCATAATCACTCATAATTTGTTCTGGATATTTTCTCCCTTTTCTTCATGACTTGAACTTTATTGTTTTATTTTCTTTGCCTTCTTCATGTTTTCTACATGATGTTATATTTCATTGATTTCTCCATGTTTTGGATATTTTCTTGACAGACTTCTCTATATTTTCTCTATGTTTACTATATATTTTCTCCATGTTTTCTTCATGGTGTTATATTTATTGTTTTCTCATTGTTTTAAATATATTTTCTCCATGATTTCTCCATGTTAAACCTATGCTTTGCCCATGATTTCGTATTGTTCATTTGAAACAGTGGTTCCCATACTTTTCTCACTGACTCACCCCTTGGACTTTTTACAAAGGTCGTACGCCTTTGTAAAACTTAAAGAAACCATTTCATTCTATCTATAAATGCTTTGCTCTTTTTGTCAGAACGAGACTTTTCGTCTCAACACCCCCACCCCTCTTGGGAACAAATGAATTAGAATGTCTGAGATATATTATTAGTGTTACTGACGTCATTATCATACATTAGCCTCTGTCATCATCATACATTGACCTCCATCATTTTTATTTATTAGCCACCCATCAATATCATACATTAGTGCAGTCATAATCATGCATTAGCGCCCCCCCCTTTCATTATCATGCACTAGTCCTCGTCATTTTCCCACATTAGCACTCATTATTATCATACATTAGCCCTCGTCATTATCATACATTAGCCCTCGTCATTATCATATATTAGCCGTATGGTTAGAACACCTTTCTTAAAACATTGGGGTCCCGCGTTGATTCCACGTTTGGGACATGATTTTTTTTCTTTTGGAGGTACAGTCAAAATAATTTTTATTGTATTTTATTTCCACAGCCCATAGAAAGCCTCCCTGTACTCCTTCACAGGAAATCATGAATTAACGAAATTTTTAGAAATTACTCAGTCATCATCATACATTAGCCATCATCATCATCATACATTAGCCCTCATCATCATCATACATTAGCCCTCATCATAATCATACATTAGTCCTCGTCATTGTCATACATTACCCCCATCATTGTTAACAACATAAATGACTGGTAAGCAAACATTGATTCTGTTTCTATTCCTTGACATGCATTCATCTCGTGATTTACTTCTACATAGTTTTAACAAGAAGAGACTGCAGTAAAACTTATTACTCATGACACTAGATTCAAGAAAAAAGAAACACTAACAAAGTGGAACAGTTTTTAAAGCTGATGGCATGTGATAAAGATATCAACCAAGTTTTCGTCTGTAACACAGTGGTGCCACTCAACAAAAATATGTTACACCTCTTATGGTGTGTAAACAATTATAATAACATTCTAGAGTTCATAATAACGTTCTGTTTCTCGAGTATTAACATTCAATCACTTGTTTCCATTCTCAGGCTTGACAGCTCGTTGGGGAATTTTGCGACATACGCCAGATTCAAAGGACGTTACGACGATGACTGGATCGACCGACTGAATCACCTCTACACCACAATTATCCTCATCATCTTTACCATCGTCGTCAGTACTAAACAGTACGTGGGCGAACCAATACATTGTTGGTGTCCCGTTCAGTTTTAGGAAAGCCATGTAAGTACTCATGAACATGTCACAACATTTTGTCACCGTCAGTAGTATCAGATGTTCGTCACCGTCAGTAGTATCAGATGTTCGTCACCGTCAGTTGTATCAGATGTTCATCACCTTATCTAATTTGAATTTAAATATCACTCTAATCATTTATCTTGGCCTGGAAATCCACAATACAAGAACTCCTTTGTTCTGTAAGCATTCTTATATACAGTCCACCGCCTGGTTTTCTCTCTTCTTGTCACAATCCTTTAATCTTGACAGCTTGAATAATCTCCTCATCTCAATCCTTCAATCTTTACACCTTGCATTATCTTTTCTTATCTCAATCTTTCAATCTTGACAGCGTACATAATCATTTCTTATCTCATTCCTTCAATATTGACAGCTTGCATATTCTCTTAAATCACGACATGTCATGGAAAGAGGAAGAACATGTTTCACACAATGTTGTCATATTTCTACCGGAGTTTCTCATTCATTCTGCATACAATTCATTTAGTTTAACCTGTATAATGATTCGTTTCTTTTCATCTTTTTATTATATCCGTAAGAATTGTGCCCAATTATACTCTTGTATCCTTTTATAAAATGATGGTAATATTTTGTAAACAAAAAGATAACAAAAGTGATTATTGTTTCAAAGAAATACACACCGTCAAGATGCAGTATAAATATCAACGATGCACACTTAAATCAAGTGCATAAAGTCAAGTATCTTGGCACCATTTTAACATCAGATGGTCGGTACTCTAATGAGATAAATAGCAAGATAGCACTAGCCAAATCTGCTTTTCCTAAATCGAGACAAATTCTATACACTGGAGTACCTATACAAATCTTAGTACTATTATATTGAAGCAATTCTTGTGTGGATGTGAAACATGGACTGTAAACAGAAGGGCTCAAGGTGACGGTGAGCTAGAGGTAACTGAGATGTGGAGTTTGAGAAGAATGATGGAAATTCCATTGGCAGTCAAGAAAATGAATGTAGACGTCCTCAGAGATGCTGGCTCTAAATAGAAAAATTATAACACAAATTAGAATTAGACAGTCATGATTTTTAGGGAACGTGATGAGAGTAGCAAATCTTGACCATTTAGTAACCACTGGAAAGATCAAGGGCAGAAGAGAATAGAGGACTTCAAACAGAGAAATTTCTGAATGGGTTGTCACTGTCACACAAAAATATGTCATCAACTGAACTTATTAGCAACACAAGAGACTGATTAGTTAGTCGTTGGATCTAAGTTGCAAATATTCACCTTTTACTGTATCATCACATATATTCATCTTTCACGGTTTTGTAGCAAATATTCACCTTTTACTGTATTATCACATATATTCATCTTTCACTGTCTTGTCACATTTATTCATTTATCACAGCCTTTTCGCATTCATTCATCTTATATAGGTTGTAGTCGTCTTTTTGTCTGTTTTCACATTATTTATCTTTCACTGTCTCATGACATGTAATAATTTGTCACTTGTCTCATCGCATACAATTCTTCTTCTTCTTTCCTTCCTCTTTATCCCAGACTTCCTTCATCGGCAAGAAATAATACAATTGTTATCTCGCGCAAAAGGCACCAAAAGAGATTGTACACAATACAGAGGTACATCACTTCTAAGCCACACTTGAAATTTTCTCAACAGAATTCTAGAAAGAAGATTAAGAGTATTCATCAAACCACAGCTTAACAACACTCAAATATTATCTTGTTCTTCCGTAAGAACAAGAGTTGTACATATACCATTTTTACACTCAGATAACTGGAAGAAAAAACAACTGCAAACAACCAAGAATTGTATATTGCATTTGTCGATAAAAAAAACGCCTTCGGCAGAGTAGACAGACAACAACGATGGAAAATACTAGCCTTCGGCAGAGTAGACAGACAACAACGATGGAAAATACTATCAAAATATAAGGTTCAACAGCACCTAATCAACTTGCGCGGGAGTAAGTTATACTGATAGTCAATGTGCAGCTAGAACGAGTATAAGGCTTTCAGACAAAATTTCACATACACTCTGGAGTACGACAGGGTTGTGTTCTATCTCCCTTGATATTCATCACATATATTGATTGTATATGTAAAATTGCAAGTACCAATAAAGATGACAACTTAAACAACCTCCTAAGTGAACTTATGTCAGACGATCAAGCTTACGATCATCAGGATATATCAACAACAGAAAAACAACTACAACAACATATAAATAGACTGTACATAAACACATAAATAAATGTGGTAATGTCAACCGCAAGAGCATAAAAACACCACTATTTTCATCGTTGACCAACAACTTAAACAGATGATAGAATTCACTTATCTTGGAAGCTTCAAAAGCTTCCAAAGAAACCCACATAGATGCATACCAGATTCTATTTAACTCTCTGCAAGATCAAGGTTTGATCGCAGATGATCAAGGTAATTAACACTGACATATTTGAAAACATACATGAAAACGACAATAACTGAAAACGAACTACAACAACATACAAATTCACTTCAGGCAGAGTGCGAAGAATACAATATAAAATATTTAAATACAATTGATAGATTTAAATAAAATACATAATACAATATTTAAACACATCACAAACAGTAACTATGCAGAGAAAAATAACAGCTAAATGTATATGTTAGCGGCACAAAACAAAAACAAACAGAATTTAAATATCTGGGAAGCATTTTTACAGAAGACGGCAACATTTATATAGAAATTCAGCTGAGGTGCCAAAAAGCAAATGCTATAAACTACGAAATGTCACCGCTACTTAAACACATAGCGATCAACATGACGACCAAATGACAAATAATAAACACCATCTTTATTCCAACATTATGTTACCAGGGCCAGACATGACACCTGACAAAAACACTCTTCAGAAAGATTACAACATATGGGATGAAATGGTTGAGAAAGGCCATCAACGTCACCAGAAGAGACTGAATGAGAAATGAAGACATCAGAAAGATAGTAAAGACCACATCATACAAACAATATATAGAAAGACAGCAGATCAACTGGTTCGGACACATGCGAATGGAACCATTACAACCAGCCATCCAGGTGTACATTAACAGAACGTTGTCAAGGCAAGAGAAAGACCAAGACTACGATGGGAAGATTAAATCAGAGAGATTGTAAAGAACCACGGCTTGACCATGGCAAGTACAATAGAGATAGTCAGATACAGAAAACTTATATTCCCCACGACGCCTAAGGAAATTTGTGGCGAAAATAATAGATAGATAGTGTTCTCTGCCTAATTATGCGCTTTCACTGTCTAATATTGTGTGTTTCCTGTTTCAGAATGTGTGTTCTCTGTCTCACAATGTGTGTTCTCTTTCTCACAATGTGTGTTCTCTGTCTCACAATGTGTGTTCTCTTTCTCACAATGTGTGTTCTCTTTCTCAAAATGTGTGTTCTCTTTCTCACAATGTGTGTTCTCTGTCTCACAATGTGTGTTCTCTTTCTCACAATGTGTGTTCTCTTTCTCACAATGTGTGTTCTCTTTCTCACAATGTGTGTTCTCTGTCTCACAATGTGTGTTCTCTTTCTCACAATGTGTGTTCTCTTTCTCACAATGTGTGTTCTCTGTCTCACAATGTGTGTTCTCTGTCTCACAATTTGTGTTCTCTTTCTCAAAATGTATGCTCACAGTGTGTGTTCTCTTTCTAAAAATGTATGTTCTCTGTCTCACAATGTGTGTTCTCTGTCTCACAATGTGTGTTCTCTGTCTCACAATGTATGTTCTCAGTCTCACAATGTGTGTTCTCTTTCTCAAAATGTATGCTCACAGTGTGTGTTCTCTTTCTAAAAATGTATGTTCTCTGTCTCACAATGTGTGTTCTCTATCTCAAAATGTATGTCCTCAGTCTCACAATGTGATTCAAAATGTATGTTCTCAGTCTCACAATGTGTGTTCTCTTTCTAAAAATGTATGTCCACAGTCTCACAATGTGATTCAAAATGTATGTTCTCTATCTCAAAATGTGTGTTCTCTGCCTCACATTGTGAGTTCCCTGTCTCACATGTAACGCAATATGAGTTTCCTGTCTTACAATGTGTGTTTCCAGTCTAACAATGTGTGGTGCAGTCTAACAATGTGTTTTCCCTGTGGCACAATGTGTGTTCCCTGTCTCACAATGTGTGTTCCCGTCACACAATGTGTTTCCTTGTATCAGAATATATATTGCTTGTCTCATAATGTTGTTCCTGCCTCAGAAGGTGTTTTCTCTAAGTAAACCCATTGTTTAACCCATCGCTTTCTTGAGTAGAATGTTTAATGTATCTCATTCTTGATAATCAGTAAAGACACAGAAGAACAGGAGGTAAATATAAACATACAGGGAGAGAAACTACAACAAATAAAACAGTATCAATATCTTGGACACATAGTCACAAATGATGGCAGATGTGAAACAGAAGTTAAAAGGAAAATAGGAATGGCTAAAAGTACCTTCAATGACATGAGGAAATTATTAATATCTAAACAAATTACAAACAAGTTAAAAATGAGAATTATAAAATGCTACATCTATTCCATATTAATGTATGGCTCAGAAACATGGACACTAAATAAACAATTAGAAGACAAAATTGATGCCTTTGAGATGTGGGTATATAGAAGAATAGGGAGAACATCATGGAAAGAGAAGAAAACAAATAAAGAGGTGCTAAAGATACTTAATATGAAGAAAGAATTACTAAGAGAAATAAAGATCAGGCAAATAAAATACTTTGGACACATTAAAAGACATGACACCTTATTGAAGACCTTACTTGAGGGTAAAGTAAAAGGGAAGCGAGCAAGAGGTAGACAGAGATACAAGTGGGAGAGTAACTTTACACGATGGACAGGTTACAGTCTAGCAGAGTGTACCACCAAGACAAGAGACAGGAGATGTTGGAGATATGTTGCAGCCAACCTTCGTTGCGGAGACGGCACTTGATGATGATGATTCTTGAGTAGAGTGTTTAATGCCTTTCTGTCGTGAGTACAGTATTTACTTGGGGGTCTGGATGCATTCCCCAGTTGAGGGTAAATATTTTCTAAGATTGCAACGGCTCCTGGGTCGACCAAGCCTTAAATGGGTACCATATTAATCCGAGAAGTAAAGACTGCGAAGGAGAGGAGATGACTACCGCCCTCATATAGCAGAGGAACTGAAATGTGATATCACTAACATCTCACACCACTACGGCATTAATAAATGATATGGGTAACTTTACTTTTTTTTTTAACAGTATTTAATGCATCTCTATCTTGAGTAAATTGTTCTGTTCCTGCTCAGGGAGAAAGAATATTGACACACTTCTTTTCATGCATGTCGTAGGAGAAGACTAAGGAAATTTGGGGGATATGATGACCTGTGAAAAAAGCATTGCCACGTCTTGTCTAAATTTCTTACCCTTGTATTCTGTCAATGAAAATTCCCATGGATTACGAAGAGATAGAGACTAGCGGGGCATTACACCGTTAGCTTTTTGTTGTAGACTTTCTAATTGACAGGAAAGTGTCTTCACTGCAGTTTGATCAACAAATATTACTGAAGAATTATGAAGTTATTGGCCCAGAATTGTGTGCTATGCAGAGCGTGGCAATCATGAGATTCTGGTACACTGGAATGTGTTCCTTTGGTGACTAAACATGCATCCTTAAACCTCCTTTCTACAAACATGCCCTATGAGACTACCTTACATGTTACCACATTTACACAACTGAATGGAACCTGTGTTTTTGTCTGAAATATGGTTGTCAAGAGCTACCTGTTCACAATGAGTGTTCTTTGTCTCATTCTTTGTGTTTTGTCTCAGAATGTGTGTTCTCTGTCTCACAATGTGTGTTCTGTCTCACAATGTGTATTCTGTCTCACAGTGCGTGTTTTCTGTCTCAAAATGTGCATTCTCTGTCTCACAATGTGTGTTCTGTCTCACAATGTGTATTCTGGCTCACAGTGCGTATTCTGGCTCACAGTGCGTGTTTTCTGTCTCAAAATGTGCATTCTCTGTCTCACAATGCGTGTTCTCTGCCTCACAATGTGTGTGCTCTGTCTCAAAATGTGTGTTCTCTGTTTCACAATGTGTATTCTCTGCCTCACAATATGTGTTTTCTGTCTCATAATGTGTGTTTCCTGTCTCATAATGTGTATTCCCTTTCTCAGAATGTGTATTCCCTTTCTCAGAATGTGTGTTATCTGAGTAGATTGTTTAATGCATCACTGTCTTGAGTATGTTAATTTGAGTATATTATTATATATATATTATTTGAGTGTATTCTTGAGTATATTTTTAAGGCATCTCTGTTTTCAATATTGTGTTGAATGCCTCTTTGTGTTGAGTATAGTGTTTATTGCCTCTCCGTCGAGTATTTTGTTTACTGCATCTCTGTCTTGAGTGAAGTGTTACTGAATCTTTGTCTTCAGCATTTTGTTTAAAGCCTCTCTGCCTTGATTCAAACAAGCCCTGTTAGATAAAGTAGCAAAAGAAAGTGAAAACAAAGACCTCAGTTTAAAAAAGAAGAAAACAGAAATAATGGTTGTCTCGAAGAGACATACAACACCAAGATGCAACATAATAATTAACGACACAAAATTAACACAAGTTTAAAAAGTGAAATATCTTGGCACCGTTAACATCAGAAGGTAGATGCTCAAGTGAGAGAAAGAACCCAACAGCACAAGCCAAATCAGCATTCCAAAAAATGAGAACCATTTTCTGCAATGGAAGACTATCAATGCAGACCCGAATTCGAGTGAGGAGATGTTATATCGAACCAATTCTTTTTTATGGATGCATTACATGGACTGTAAACAAAAAATTCAAAGTGAATTAGAGGCTACAGAGATTTGGTTTCTGAGTAGAATGATGAAAATACCGTGGCCAGCTAAGAAAACTAATGCAGAGATTATCACTGATGCTGGCGTAAAAACATCAATCATATCAACATACACAGCTTGAACACTTAATAACCACTGGAAAGATCAAGGGGAGAAGAGATAGGGGACAACAAAGAGAAAGGTTGCTAAATGGACTAGTATTGTGGCACGGTAGAAGTTCACCAACGGAGCTTATGAACAACACAAGAAACAGAGAGTCGTGGAGAAACATGATCGCCTGCGCCACTCGGCAAGGCACTTGAGTGATTGATTGCCTTGAGTAGATTGTTTAATGTCTTTTTCTCTCTTGAGCATATTGTTTAATGCCTCTCTATTTTGAGTAGAGGTTTTAATTCACCGATGTGTTGAGTAGAGTATTTAATGCACTGTTGTGTTGAGTAGAGCGTTTAATGCACCGCTGTGTTGAGTAGAGTGTTTAATGCACCGATGTGTTGAGTAGAGCGTTTAATGCACCGATGTGTTGAGTAGAGCGTTTAATGTACCGATGTGTTGAGTAGAGCGTTTAATGTACCGATGTGTTGAGTAGAGCGTTTAATGTACCGATGTGTTGAGTAGAGCGTTTAATGTACCGCTGAGTTGAGTGTTTGATGCACCGCTGTGTTGAGTAGAGTGTTTAACATATATTCTCCGTACATAAGTATCCACACAGCAGAATGTCTGAATTTCTTTGCTTTAAAAAAAAGCTCTGATGAACAGCTTGTCCCATCGTACTATCTTCCCCCATTCACGAAATTTCACAAATAAATAAAAATATGTCTTTCTGTAGTATCTATACATTCGCACAATAAAAAGCCTAAAAGAGCAATGCCATAAAGGGAAGCATCCCTTCCAGTCTCATGAAACCGTATGTGTATTTGAGCTTATGTCCCTTGTACTGTCTGTGTGAAAACCTGTGCTTGGACTTCTAGCTCAGTGAGCAAAAACAAGAGAGACCCTTCTTTATAGTCATGTCGTAGAAGACGACTGATACAATTTGGGGGATCATTGTCACATCTTGTCTACATTTCTGACTTTTCTTCTCTATTAAATAATCCCAACAGATGACGAAGAGATGCGGGCCAGGGTAGATTGCATCTTTGTCCTTTTGTGGTTGATTTTCTAGGTCATGGGGAATGTTAGATCTGTCATCACTGCGGTTGAGTCAAATCTGACTGAAGAATTATAAAGCTGTTGGCCCAGAAGTGTGTGCTATGCTCCTTGCAAGACATGGTAATCATGGGATACTGGCGAACCGGAATACATTCCAATTGTGACAAAACATGCTTCCTTAAACCTCACTTACACACAAACATGCCTATGAGACAACCTTACGCCCGTGTGTTGTCGGGGTCCTAAAGGGGAAAAAAGAATAGCAACACTGTTTACCTTCCATGCATGTCGTACGAGGCGACTAAGGAGGTTATGAGATGGAGTTGGCTGTCCCATCCCATATAGGGTCAGTGACCCAAAGCCATGCTGAAGTCGTATGTGTCAGGCCGAAAGCGCAGATATCGCAGCAATGTTGTAAACCATAACACAACGCATACCGTTCTCCGGACTACATCTTGCTGATCTGTAAGAGTTTGAGAACGAACGCAGAAGAAGAAGACAACCTTACATGTTACTTCAGTTACACACAAACATGCCTATGAGACAACCGTACATGTTACTTCAGTTACACACAAACATGCCTATGAGACAACCGTACATGTTACTTCAGTTACACACAAACATGCCTATGAGACAACCTTACATGTTACTTCAGTTACACACAAACATGCCTATGAGACAACCGTACATGTTACTTCAGTTACACACAAACATGCCTATGAGACAACCGTACATGTTACTTCAGTTACACACAAACATGCCTATGAGACAACCTTACATATTACTTCAGTTACACACAAACATGCCTATGAGACAACCTTACATGTTACTTCAGTTACACACAAACATGCTATGAGACAACCGTACATGTTACTTCAGTTACACACAAACATACCTATGAGACAACCTTACATGTTACTTCACTTACACACAAACATACCTATGAGACAACCTTACATGTTAATTCAGTTACACACAAACATGCCTATGAGACAACCTCACATGTTACTTCAGTTACACACAAACATACCTATGAGACAACCTTACATGTTACTTCAGTTACACACAAACATACCTATGAGACAACCTTACATGTTAATTCAGTTACACACAAACATGCCTATGAGACAACCTCACATGTTACTTCAGTTACACAGAAACATACCTATGAGACAACCTTACATGTTACTTCAGTTACACACAAACATGCCTATGAGACAACCTTACATGTTACTTCAGTTACACACAAACATACCTATGAGACAACCTTACATGTTACTTCAGTTACACACAAACATGCCTATGAGACAACCTTACATGTTACTTCAGTTACACACAAACATACCTATGAGACAACCTTACATGTTACTTCAGTTACACACAAACATGCCTATGAGACAACCTTACATGTTACTTCAGTTACACACAAACATGCCTATGAGACAACCTTACATGTTACTTCAGTTACACACAAACATGCCTATGAGACAACCTTACATGTTACTTCAGTTACACACAAACATACCTATGAGACAACCTTACATGTTACTTCAGTTACACACAAACATGCCTATGAGACAACCTTACATGTTACTTCAGTTACACACAAACATACCTATGAGACAACCTTACATGTTACTTCAGTTACACAGAAACATACCTCTGAGACAACCTTACATGTTACCTCAGTTACACACAAACATACCTATGAGACAACCTTACATGTTACTTCAGTTACACACAAACATACCTATGAGACAACCTTACATGTTACTTCAGTTACACACAAACATACCTCTGAGACAACCTTACATGTTACTTCAGTTACACACAAACATACCTATGAGACAACCTTACATGTTACTTCAGTTACACACAAACATACCTCTGAGACAACCTTACATGTTACTTCAGTTACACACAAACATACCTATGAGACAACCTTACATGTTACTTCAGTTACACAGAAACATACCTCTGAGACAACCTTACATGTTACTTCAGTTAGTTAGTTAGTCGTCGGATCATCATCACTGCAAACTGGACACATCCATAGTTGTTCCGATCTCTCCTTGAGTGTATCCGCCATCACACTTCTGCTGACAGTACCGGTCCTATGCTGGTTGACCATCATTCTTCTGCGCCCTACAAAATGTTCACCTCTAGCAACACCGCATTTCAATCCCTGATCTTTAATCCTAGCCATCGAAAAGGAATCACCATCCACACCAGTCTCACTCTCGCGTGTTATATCTCCCAAGGAGTTCAAAACGTCAGCGCGATCCACTGCCCCATCGCCCCTTGCCACAATCGCACACGATGCCAGTTGATCCGCTCTCCCATTGCCTCGAATGCCCACATGTCCCGGCACGAAAACAAATGCAACCGCTTTCAAGTTGGCATTTCTCAAGGCCTCAATCCACTGTTCGCGAACGAGACCCACCTGTACCCTCCCAATCATACCCATAGAGTCACTCAAGATGCAGACCCGCGCTACCTTCTGTGTGCGTAGCCACTCAAATAACTTGGTCACCGCCATAGTCTCCATGGTCATACTACTCGTAGTGTAGTTACACACAAACATGCCTATGAGACAACCTTACATGTTACTTCAGTTACACACAAACATGCCTATAAGACAACCTTACATGTTACTTCACTTACACACAAACATGCCTATGAGACAACCTTACATGTTACTTCACTTACACACAAACATGCCTATGAGACAACCTTACATGTTACTTCAGTTACACACAAACATGCCTATGAGACAACCTTACATGTTACTTCACTTACACACAAACATGCCTATGAGACAACCTTACATGTTACTTCACTTACACACAAACATGCCTATGAGACAACCTTACATGTTACTTCAGTTACACACAAACATGCCTATGAGACAACCTTACATGTTACTTCAGTTACACACAAACATGCCTATGAGACAACCTTACATGTTACTTCAGTTACACACAAACATGCCTATAAGACAACCTTACATGTTACTTCACTTACACACAAACATGCCTATGAGACAACCTTACATGTTACTTCAGTTACACACAAACATGCCTATAAGACAACCTTACATGTTACTTCACTTACACACAAACATGCCTATGAGACAACCTTACATGTTACTTCAGTTACACACAAACATGCCTATGAGACAACCTTACATGTTACTTCAGTTACACACAAACATGCCTATGAGACAACCTTACATGTTACTTCAGTTACACACAAACATGCCTATAAGACAACCTTACATGTTACTTCACTTACACACAAACATGCCTATGAGACAACCTTACATGTTACTTCAGTTACACACAAACATGCCTATGAGACAACCTTACATGTTACTTCAGTTACACACAAACATGCCTATGAGACAACCTTACATGTTACTTCAGTTACACACAAACATGCCTATGAGACAACCTTACATGTTACTTCAGTTACACACAAACATGCCTATGAGACAACCTTACATGTTACTTCAGTTACACACAAACATGCCTATAAGACAACCTTACATGTTACTTCACTTACACACAAACATGCTATGAGACAACCTTACATGTTACTTCACTTACACACAAACATGCCTATGAGACAACCTTACATGTTACTTCAGTTACACACAAACATGCCTATAAGACAACCTTACATGTTACTTCAGTTACACACGCACATGCCTATGAGACAACCTTACATGTTACTTCAGTTACACAACTGAATGAAACCTGTGCTTTTATTTGAAACATTGATGTCAAGAGGCATGCCCCATCGAGGACAACTCCTTGACGAGGAGATGGGGCTTAGTCCAGCCAACAGAGGCTGCAAACTAAGATTGGTCGGGCCAACCCAATATCGAGCAGGGTCACAATCCTGCCCAAGCAAGCACAGGTGCTGAAGTCAGAGATGCCAGACCGAGAAGCGCACCAGCAACCATGGTATCATGCAACCAAAATAGTTGACACTAAACCAGTTAAGGGAAGAACACTGGTCCACAGAGATGGATATCCACAGAAAGATGTATGAGAGCAATGAGGAGCTTTCAAATACAGCAGCATTTATTAAGAAAACAGGACTTGCTGTGTAGACATGTCAAACTACGAACGAGAAGAAGAAGAAGAGGCATGCATATTTTCTGTCTCACAATCTATGTTCTCTGTCTCGCAGTGGACGTTCTCAGTCTCAATGTGTATTCTTTGTCTCACAATGTGTATTCTCTGTGTAACAATGCGTGTTCTCTGTCTCACAATGTGTATTCTATGTCTCACAATGCATGTTTTCTGTCTCACAATGCGTGTTCTCTCCCACAATGTGTATTCTCTCTCTCACAATGTGTGTTCTCTGTGTCACAATGTGTATTCTCTGTTTCACAATGCGTGTTCTCTGTCTCACAATGTGTAAGTTCACAGAGAAGACTTCACCAGATACAAGTATATACCGATGGATCAGCAACTAGTGCAGTGAAGAATGGAGATGCTGGAGTGTATATAAAATATCCATAAGAAGACAATAAAACCATATGTTTACCAACTGGAATCTTCTACTCCAACTACTCTGCAGATGTACAGTTCCTAAAAATTGATGTGGAAAAAAATTAAGAACATAATAAGCCAATGCCAACAGATGATGTGTCTTACTGGTGCGATATCTGTAATACAAGCCCTTGACAGCAATACGAGAAGTGTGCATTCTTCTTCTGCGTTCGTTCTCAAACTCCTGCAAAGAAGATTAGTACAACAATGGATATCATCCTACTTTGACATACCATGAAATGAAAAGGCAGATGCGCTGGCAAAAGATGGAGCAACACGGTAACAGAAAAAAAAACCAACAAAAGAGGCCCTACATAGAGATGATGACCACTTCAAAGAAATGATGAAGGGGTAGGCAGCGATACAACTGGGAGGGAAACACCACGAGATGAAGAGGTTACAGTCTAGCAGAGCAGACCACCAATATAAAGAGGCAGATGATATTGGAAGTCCGTTGAAACCATCCTTCACTGCTCATACGGTTGTTTTATGTTAATACAATGGAACATAAAACCCAATCACTAGTAGCATCCAGAGAGAAATTAATGTTCATTTCAGAAAACTACAATATTATCGCCATACTACACATGGCAGTCTAGAAAAAAAACCGTAATGAAGAGGATCATGTCAGAGAAATGAGAAAAGAGGCATGAAATCACAATGACAGAAAGATTAGCTAAAGATAGGCAGGATTTTTTTAAAGGCTGTGATGTACATTTTGACATGCTACCTGCTGATGGCGGCTAGAGCATAGTATTAGAGTATAGTTTGAGAATATCAATGATCGTGATAGTATTCAATCAATCAAGTGTCATGATAAGTGGCGTAGGTGATGATGCTTCTCCACAACTATGTCTCTTGTATTGTTAAAAAGTTCAGTTGGTGACTTCTTTTTGTGCCACAGTAGCAACCCACCCAGAAATTTCTCTCTTTGTGTTCCTCAGTCTCTTCTCCCCTTGATCTTTCCGGTGGTTACTAAATGTTTAAGTTTTACTTTTCTCGTCACGGACCTTTAAATTCTTGATTGTTTCTAATTTTCTCTATAATTTGTCGTTTTACTCCAGCATCTCTGAGAACGTCTACATTTGTTTTCTTGTCTGTTCATTGAATATTCATCATTCGTTTTAAAAACCACATATCAGTTGTCTCCAGCTAATCTTGGGTACGTTTGTTTACTGTCCATACTCCACTTCCATTTTGACAGCATGGGTAGACTTTGTGTCAGTTTCCAGTCTGTATGTTGTGTCCGCACCAAAATATACCAGCAGGTTGAAAACATATTCAGTGATGGAGTCGCAGAGTCCGTATGACTTTATATGGTATTTTTTTTGGCTTACTTGCATTATATTGCTTGTGCCTAAATCTTCCCTTGTGACCTATAACCATCTCATCTATACATATGTTTTCAAAAGGATATAACGCATTCTGAAAGCTCGCAACTAATTCATTTATGAACGGCTCTATTTTACATTTACCTTGTGCATCAGCTCTAGCCGCATGAAGCATTGATTGGTAAATCAATAAGAATTTGGTCCGTGTGAAAATTGATCCAAACCAGGGGCTACTTCTGTGTGTTTTTGTGGACCAAAAATCCTTATCAGGGTGGTGAGAAACTTCATAAAAATATTTCGGTCGAGCGGAATCCATTTCGAATAAGTAGAATATTTCCTTCGAGGTGTATTCATTTTCAATTTCTGCTGGGCATAAGTATTTATATTAGCTATTAGATTGTCAATTATTGGTTATGTCGTCAAGGATAGCAAATACTGGAGAGGTGAGGCATTGTCAGGAGGGCCAAGTTTGCTGCCAGAATGTATCTGTCTAAAGTGAGACACTCCTATGCTCTATCATTCTAGGGTTTCATGCCACACAGCATCAGTCCTAGGCCTACCTTATTGATTTGTGGACGTTTGATGCATAGGCATACTTGTAGCATTAGTAGGCCTAGAAGTACCAACTAAATCCTCTGAATCAGTAGATTCATCACTACCATTAGATGCTTCTTCAGAGGAACTAAGATTCCTTGATCTGATGCAATCAGTTGCTAAAATTTTAATAAAACCTACACCAGTTTGCTTTGGTTTCTTACTTTTCGGCAAGTCAACACTAGGCCTATAATCACTATCCGAATCATCATTATCCGATTCACTAATTAGCAAGATCTGAAACATAACCATAGCTTTTTGTGCACTGTATCTAGAAGAAGTTGGCGTTGCCATTTTTTTTCAGAAATTCAGAAATAACAAACACAGAGTATGGCGGTCAAAGAAATGGTTCTTTTACAGCCACGCGAGTCGTCTTCAGTTTTCTAAAGGAAGTGAAGTTTCCCAGATGTTCAGAGGTTAACATAAAAACTTGGGCTGGGCAAAACGAAATATAACTGATCAATATATGATCGATCTAAAATCAAAACCGTTAAAGTGGCGAAAGGTCCTGTAGACCCATACTATAAAGCCGTTATAGTGGCGATCGGTCCCCAATGAGTTGAGCTATATTTTAGAAAAAAACACGTTACATTTAGATCAATGAAATTCAACTTTGTATAGAATGTTACATTCCTTTTATTTAAGCTATTAAAACACACGCAATGTTTAGATTAATAAATGCAACTCTGTTCATCCTAAGAATGAAGTGTCAAAACCCACCCCCATATTACTCCACGACAACAGGTGATTTGTATACAACTGATGACATTTGTAAACAATAATATAAATAATTGTGTTTACTACCAACATGTGTATTTCCTGTAGCGACATATGGATGTAAAGCATGGACACTAAATATAACAGTGGTCAAGAGAATAACATCATTTGAATTAAAGTGCTATAGAAGAGTTTTGCGAATACCACGTACAGCAAGGAAAACAAACTAGGTGGTATTCCGAACAATTAACGTCCAGGAAGGCTGACTTCTGAACACCATATTAAAGAAAAAGCGGGTTTTTTTCGGTCACATTAAGATATACGATGGCATGGAGAGAATGTTACTCTAACAATTGTGGGGCCATATGCGAAGCGGATTGCGCGGGGCCCAGTCTGGGTAGGGAAGAGGATAATAAAATAAATTATAATATGAATTTATGGACATATGAAGTGCGGGGCCACTGCGGCCGCATAGGTTGCAATGGCCTAAGACGGTGCCTGCTGGAGGGGATGATAGAAGGCAACAGGGGCAAAGACCGCCCAAGACGCCGTTGGACAAAAGACGTTCAGGGATGCCTGCGCATGTCACTGAAAGAGGCAGAAAAACTTGTTCAAGACCACGGAGAATTCAAGAGACCCATAGGAAAGATTACATTCTGGAAGAATATGTTACCTGATGATTAACATAATTAATTATTCAAAATTTACGTCATAGCATCCCGTGCTTACGCCCCCCCCCCCAATGCTGGATTGCGAATCTTCTGTTTGATCACTTTCATCTGAACTGTCAGCGTGTATGTCTTTGATCACGCTGTCCACCACTCGCTAAATAAAATCTTCCAGCTCCCACATATTCTGCTCTTCTGTCAACACATGATGGATGTAGGCCTGATACTTGGAAGCGATGACCGCAATAAAAAACATGTTGTCGTAGACCCGATCATTTAAATGTAGTGTTATGTCTGACGACGTAACCTTTGACCTCACTTCATACCATCTCAGGATTTAGAATAATTTTTTTCGAAGTGTATTGAAAACGTTTAAAATCATTGTCGTTTGACCTGTTTTTAAGGATTTTCCTTTCTTATGTCTTACAATTGAAGTGTCTGCCATTTTTCATTTGTGCATAGTGTAACGAACTATAATGATTGATCCTCTGACCTCTTTGCGCCCGCGCAACGAAATATCAGCGGGTATAGTTTTATATCATGGAATATATATTATATGCACATTTATTTTAAAACATACATTACTATTGTAATAGACATGTTTTATCTAACAAAAATTGATTTAAACTAACCACAGTATTATGTTCTAACGATCTATATTATTGCGCACTTACCAATTAATTTATGCTTTCTGCGCCCAACAGCCAATCTTTAACACACCTACTTCATTCTTAGAATAAATAGGGTATATTACGTTATATTGCTTTTATTTTAGCTATAGAAAAACACGTTACCTTTAGATTAATAAATGCAATTCTGTATAGAATGTTACATTGCTTTTATTTTAGCTATAGGAAAAAAAACACAGTAGGCTTAGTTTAATAAATACAACTCTGTATAAAATGTTACATTGCTTTTATTTAAGCTATAGAAATACAACACGCTACGTTTAGATCAATAAATGCAACTATGTATAGAATGTTACATTGCATTTATTTAAACTATAGAAATAGAACACGCGACGTCTAGATCAATAAAGGCAAGCACATGTTAAAACTGCTTTATTTTAACTGGCACTGGGAATTGTTCATGTACAGTGTACATGAACATCAATAGGCCATAACTTCAAATTAAATTGCAACATCCTTTCTTTGCTACTTTTTTGGGCTCCGCGTTTCTCATCGCTTGAATTTCTGATACTAGTTTTGCGAATACATCTTCTACATGGTCACCCGCGACTGCCGATACTTCGAAGAATGTGCTTTGCATCTCCTTGGCTAGCTCAGTCCCCTGTTCATTGGTTACCTCTCTATGATCTTCTAAATCATGCTTGGTGCCAACAATAATAGCAGGCAAGAGTTTATTAGCCCCATTTTCCATAACATAAGCTCTGATATTTCTTACAGAGTTGAACGTATCAGCTTTTGTGATGTCGTAAACAATAATAAAGCCATCCGCCTTTTTAATTATTACATCTCTTTCAGGTTCGTTGTCTGCTGACCCACCAGTGTCATTAATAATCAGATTTATAACTTCTGATTCATACGTATACTCCTTCGTGTAGACATGGTACACTCCAGGCTCTTGAGTATTTGAGCTTTCACCTGTAATATACTTTTCAGCCAAACTTGTTTTACCGGCTTCTGGAGCGCCCAGTATAGCAATGGTAATTTCTGTGTTCGGCATTGTTTAATAAACTTAGTCTAATAATTTCATCAAGTCAGGCACCGGTGAAATCTCGAGTGAGAACCGCTGATGATGTATATTTCAACCGCTGATTGTATTTCAGGATTTATCTGGACTAAATTGAAGAGTATTAGCTCTGGTTTGTTTCTTCACAACTTCAGTGAGAGAAGGATTTGTTAAATTTTTATTTGGACATTTTATTTGTACACTTCTCCAGACAATTAAGCTGCATAATGTTTGTCCCGAGGCAAGTTCTGAAAGAAAGAGAGAAAAACAAGAAACATTAGATTGCAATCTCGAGAAAACTAAAGTTTTGTTCTCCGTATATACTGTTCAAAAGAAGTTAAAAACATGTAGCTGGAAATGAACAAAAAAATTAAACAAAATTATATTTCACAATCAATTAATCTGACATTGAAAACTCGAACAACAAACATTAAACACGTGCTGCACGGGCCACTTGATCAATAAATATTCAACAAGTGCTACATGAGCCACCAGCATAGTATGTGACTAATGATAATCCCAGAAAGTGCACTGAAATAATGCTACCAAGATGTCAACATTGAGATACTTTTAATAATGTATAAACATGAAACAAAACATGCTAATCCAAAAAAAGCGTGATGCGTGTGAGAAAATATAGTATTGGTCTTGAGTTGTACTCACTTCTTCTTCTTCTTCTGCGTTCATTCTCAAACTCCAACTGGATCTAGCTGGATCATGGTCCTGCTAGATTTCCAGCAGGATGTAGTCCAGAAAATGGAAATGCGTAGTGTCGCCGTTTTATTTGCGCCAATGGCCCGACACATCCGTCTTCGGCGGAAGTTTTACTCACAAAATTGTCTTTATAAGCAACAGAACTGCTTATATAACCATGGCACAACAATACGCCCCAACGACGAAAACTAAGTATTGTAGATGTTGTTTGTTTGTTTGAGAACCCCAGGAATTACGAGCGATTAGCTCTTACTTCCTATGTGCAATGGGGATGTTTATGAGCTTTCTTTCATACCCAGAATGACACTGTCCGAAATGTAGCTCAGAAGTCTGCAGTATCTCATTCAGTTATTGTCAGAGTGCAGCAGTGATGATATTGTCAGAGTGCAGCAGTGATGATATTGTCAGAGTGCAGCAGTGATGATTGAAGCCCAGATTGAGATTATCGAGGAACGGCAATTCACAGGTCGTTCTAGAGTCACTACACCTCCAGAATATCATTTAATTCACAGGCGAGCACTACAATAGAGAACTGCAAGTGCAAATATTATCAGACATTACCTCAAAGATGCTACCAACGATGTAGTCAGTGATCAGACTATATGGAATCGCCTTTAAGATTAAGCTCGTAGCCAATTACGTGGCCTTTTCAACTCCTTGCGAAACTGTTGTCAATAATACCATTTTTCGGCTTCTCCACCAACAGATGTAGGGGAGGATGTTCCCTTGCTGAGTTGCTTCAAGTAGCTCAGCCGTTTAGCCAAAGTCGTTGCTAAAGGGTACTTGCTCTGCTGTCATTCTACACATTCTTGATTCTTACTATATTGATATTGATTCTGTATAATATATTATCAGTGCTGTTATCAGAAATGTTAATAGACAATATTCAATGTTTATCCGTGTGTTAAGAACAGGTTCGCGTGAATACCACTGTATCATGATGTGATAGTTATCAGTGAAAACCATCTCTTCTGCTATTGGCTGGGCAAGTGTGCTCTGTGTACAAAATGTTAATGAATTCTAAAGAAGAACAGTGGCAAACAAAGACATGTCCAATAAAGCAACCATAAAAGTGTGTGGGTTGGGTGAGAAAAATCAAGAATTAGTAGCATTCATGGAGGAAACAAACACGGAAATCCTAGGCATAGCAGACACTAGAAAAAAAAGGAAACATCATTAAATAAGTATTAAATAACTATATATAATATGGAGCGGCGTAAACCTACAAGAGAAAGCAAAACATAGAGTAGGTTTCCTTTTACATCAGAACACAGCTCCCCTCATAACCAATGTAGAATACATTTCAGAGAGAATAATAATAATTCGGTACTGTACGGGCTCATGTGTTCATACTTTTAAGGAAACTAAAGATACATTATTTAACGAAATGAACTTTCGCTAAAGGTACATACACCGCAGCATCCATCGATCTGCAACGCACTGAGGGCCCCTCTTTCCTGTAATATGTTATTGGGGTGGGAGGCGGCGGCTCTTAGTGCGTTGCGGGCAGATCGAATGAGTGCACTATTACAAGAGATGTCCAAAGCATAGTATTTACTACCTGAACGAACTGATAGCATAGAGAAAGAATGGAAGACAATCGAAGCACATCTGATAAAAAATCTCAGATATATGTGGCGGAAAAAGATAAAAATACAGAAACAAAAGACAACATGGTGGAACGAAGAAAACCAATTAAAATATAATCTAATAGCCTCGACAAAATGGCCACTTTGGCAATGGTTTTTGTAGGGATACCATTGTCCAAGTCTTTGCATTTTTGTATTTTTATAGCTGTGTTGTCTTAATTGGTTTTTGTTTCTTGATAAAGGTCCCAATAGGACCGACACGTTGAAAATTGTCTTTGTTCTTTGTTTTATTGTTATTTCTGATTTATTTATATTGATAGTTAGGCTATATTCAGTAACCTTTATAATTAACTTCGTTTCTACCTCCACGGAAATCACACGCACATTCGTGCTGGTTATCAGAGAGCGAAAACAGAAGAAGAGAAGACCAATAGCTATTGGGCATGAGTTTGCCTACGATCCGATATGTCCAAGAACCCAAAAAATACAGTGGTGACGTCGTATGTATGTGTTATAATGAAAACGCAGACATCAGAGTAAAATTATGAGACACGATACAACTCATTCCATTCTAAATATTGTCTGTGAAAAAATATTATTGCCAGTACAACATTTTCTGTTAGAGCGTTTCAAGAAGGTTGCGAGTAGTTTGTAATAAAGACCGCGTGCCATTGCTGTGGAAACGTCGTGTTCGTGGAATTTTCAATTTACCCTTTTAATTTACCGTACTGAATACACACCCAGTTTCTAACAGAAGTCGAACCCTGGTCTCAAGGTTGTGAGACCAACATTCCTTTCTCTTAGCCAATCGCCACACATTAGAAATACTACATCATGTTAATCTGAAATGAGATTGAGTATAAAGAGAAAACAATTCAGTTTGTACCAAGATACAACAGCCCCCTACCGGAGGTTTCTGGACTTGCTGAGTACCTTCAATATGTCACTACTAACCATAAAATATACCTCAATGTATATGTTTTCATAGTTAGTTTTTCATTTCTTGGATAGCATTAAATCAATCGAATTAGAGGTACTAAAACTGAACTGCACTTCTTTCTGCTTAGCATGGGCAAAAGGCTACAATCGGAGAGGCTGGGCAAGAAGTAGTTATTGAATATGAATGATATACGGAATCCAAACATCTTTTTCTGATGTATGATCATGCATGTATGCGACCATGTCGTAAATTGAAAGGACAAGTATTCAATATTCCGAACCATATCCTGCTAACCATGAGAAGTCGGAGAACGGATACAGTAATGATGCCCCTCAAATATTGCTAAATTAAAGCCGGAAAATGGTATTCCGTTCATAACATTTAATTACGTCTGTAAACTTGTCACAGAAAAGGCATTTGCTGTTTCTAAATTTATTGTTTTTCTGACTATATTGTCATCACGGTTAAATATTAAATATATATGTATTTGGAAAACTACGATATTTGATTCATATATTATTGACATTTAAGTTTATATTACATTACGCTGACCTTCATTCCTCAGTCAATTCTAAGCATTCTTTAACCCTTTTAAACGATTCCCAATTATTTCAAACATACCGAACACGTATAATTTACCATATTATGAGATTGCAAAAACCTAACAGATTACCTTCAGCGTGAATACTATCACATATGTGTAGTAAGTATATTTATATCTTGAATGTTATTTGGGGATTTGATAAAGAACTAACCGTCATGGCGACTACTAAATACCGGAAGGGGGTGTTATAGAAGAAAATGCGCCAAATAAAAAGCGATAAAAATTGAGTTAATTTCCTACGCTTATGTGAAACTATTTAAGGCTGTTAATTTAAATTGCATGTTTAGATTTGTTTTCAAACTTAAACACAATTTTTAAAAACAGCGTTAAATTATGGTTTATTTAATGATATTTAGTGAAAAGTAGATTTTCAACATTCTTCGTCAATTTAGTGCTTTATGTACTCCGTTTCGTACCGCGAAATGGCAGGATGTATAGATAGATGGCATCTATAGCTGTTTCCAGGGCCGTATATACGACTTCACATGGGGTAAGTGAGAGAGGGGTTGCCTACAATGTTTTTCATCTTATTTTTTAAAATATTTTTGAAACGTTGGTAATGGAAGGGGGAGGGAACTATTCATTTTCCTCGTTCGGAGTCACATGATGGTATGCATTTCTTCCAGTGAATTATACTGTGGTAGAGATCGACCTTTTCGTAGATATAAATAAATTCAGATCGTAGTGCAAAATATACTCTTACACGGATGTGAAAGCTGGACACTCAATGCAGACACGGAAAGAATGATTCAGGATTTTTTAATACAAATGCAGCACCCGTTTGTTATCTTCTTCTTCTTCTTCTGTGTTCGCTCTCAAATAACCACAACGAATATTTCGTGTGATTTCCGCTGGGGAGCGTAAAGTACGTTGTGCTGCAAGTTCCACAGTAAAACTGTGATTATTTGCACCCCGGTTGGCCACTTGTGGTCAGGACGTCCGAGGTCCAGCACATCCGTTTTCGTCATACCCGTTTGTTATGATTTAGTTGTATAGAACCCACAAGGCAAATATATTCTCCATGCAGAAAATAAATAAACTTGCCTGTTATTAGGAACCATAGTGATGAAGTGTTGAAACGGCGTAAACCTTGTCTGGTTTGGACAACTAACGAGACACGACTCACTTTCTGAAATTATTTTGCAAAGGAACAATCGAGAGTGAAAGGCAAAAAGGCGATTAAAAGAAAATCCTAGATTGATAACATCAAGGAATGGTCTGGGCATGATTTTCTACACTTCTCCGAATATCTGAGGGTGGTGTGGGGGGGGGGGGCTTTTGCGCTGACGAGCACCCTTACAACACTGAAGGGTTTTCCGTTTTATTATTATATTAATTATTATACCTTGGTTAACAGCCCCCGAGACAGGGCTGTAGAGTTTGAGTGTCAGTGGTTCTTCAGATGGTCAGAGTTTTGTTGTGTGGTACAGTAGGCAGTTGTATAAAATATGTTATGTGCTTTCTGCAGATTGTCTACAGTGTCATATATTGGTGTCGCCAATTTCAGATGTCATATACATGTGTTGTTTGAGTCTGTTCTGGGCTGTTCTCAATCTTACAATGATTATAGGTTCTTCCAAACTTTTGAATAGCATCATATTTTTTGCTGCATGATTGAGTTGAGTAGTTCCATTTCATGTTTACGGAACTTTTTACGATGAATTTCATGACTGAAAGAGATACCGAATCCTCTATCTGCTGTATCTGACAGTGATGCCCAGTTTTGACTAATTGCTCAGAAGTTATGAAAAATTAGCAAGTCTACAACATCAATGGTTATAATAATATATAGCACAAACGTGAAACAAACCAAAGAATTTCAATATCTAGACAGCATTTTTTCCAAAAATGGAAGACTAGACAGAGAAATAGAAACAAGGTGTCAGAAAACAAACACAGTGACTTGCCAACTGTTACCGTTACTTCGCCACCCAAAAATCAGGATAGATATCAAACGACAGATAATATCTACAATTTTTATTCCAAAACTTTGCTACCATGCCAAACATGGTCATTAACAGTCTCACAGCAAAGGAAAATCGTTACGTGTGAAATGAAATATCTGAGAAAAGCTTCAATGGTCATTAAACTAAATAAAATAAGAAATGAAGAAATGATAAAAAAGAGTAGGAATAATATAATATATTGAACATGTCGAAAGACAGCAAATAAAATTGTTTGGTCACCTTATGAGAATCAATCCAAGCCAAATACCAATAAGACAATAGAACATATAAATAACCAAATGGTCAGAGGGTGTCCGACAAAGTGTATGGTGCCGCAGTAACCTAATGAACAAATAGTCAAGCAAAATGAATTAAACAGGTTACTAAAACACTTGCCTTGCCTATTAATAAAAAAAATATATTTAAAAAAGTATATATAAAAAAACATACAATAAAACTAAACAGGACAATTCTCCACGTATCGGCTCAAATTGAACCTTTTTCAAGAGACAAACAACAGAAAACAACAAAATAAAAAACAAAATAGATGACTAGATTTCATCAAGCCCCGTCTCCATTCTTGAAAAAGGTTCAATTTGAGCCGATACGTGGAGAATTGTCCTGTTTAGTTTTATTGTATGTTTTTATATATACTTTTTTTAATATATTTTTTTTTATTAATAGGCAAGGTAAGTGTTTTAGTAACCTGTTTAATTCATTTTGCTAGACAATAGAACAATAGCGTATCAGGACATAAAAAATAAAGGTAGACCAAGAAAACAGTGGATAGACAACATGAAGATAACCTTGAACAAGCATGGACTTAATGAAACCAATGCGAACATCTGGCCTTGGAACGACAACTGAGTCTCCCACACAAGAGTGGATACTATCAACCATCATTCATCTGGGGAAAGACAATAGACAATACATAGACAATAAATCAGCTATCTCATTTCTACTGATTTCAGAAAGACATCCGTTGAAGAACAAATTATTTTGCTTGGATGTTTAATTGAGATTGTGATAATTTTAAGACATTTAGGTAGAATATGAATGCATATCGTCTTATCACTGCCGTGTACATGTGGCATAGCAATGTAGACAACTAAACATGCCCACGTAAAATGCAATATTTCAGGAAGCCTGTCGGTGTCACAAGATTAAACAGGTTACATGACGACAAGAATATGAATAAGCAAAAGAATGCAGTAAAATTTCGCACCATATGGTAAGTAAATATTTTAAAAATATATAAAAGCTTCACAAGTGACATGATGTTATCGAAAGGCTGATTCTGGAGAGCAGAGTGCAGGCAAGAGAAAAAGTGAAAGACCAAGAAGAGCATGGACCAGCGACATTGAAGAATGTATGAACATGTCTATGGCCAATGCAGGTCTGCTTGCCCGGGACAGAGAGGAGTTCATATTATCCATGATGAAGACAACGTTCAGGAAAGAATATGTCACTTGAAATAACACTATTACGTGAAAAAGACAGCACGAAACTGCACATTCAGTGGACAGATATTCTATGATTGCAGAATCAGGAACATTTCATTGTATGTACACCGTAGCTGTGATAGTTAAACATCTGTCGATTATATAATCTTCTTATGAATACAAATACATCTCGGTAAGTTCTTGTTTCTGCATACACTTTCAGGCGTCAGTCAACATGAATATTGTTTTGCACAATTTCAACACTGAAGATTGAATTCAACAGTAAATGAATAAAATTATTTTCTTTGGATATGAAGCATGGACACTGTGGTTTGGACATGTATAAGGACAAGGACATGATTCCTTGTCAAGAATAATAATTCAGGGAACCGTCGAAGGGAGAGAAGCAGAGGAGGGCAAATATAGACATGGACAGACAACATAAAGGAATGGACAGGGATATATTTTTTCTCACTCATCCGCAAAGTTAACGATATAAATCGCTGGAGAACTCTTGTGTTCTAAAGCCTCAAATGTGGTACCCATACGACCCTCATGGGTTACGGGTTTATAGATAGACGTGCAATATGTCTTTGTCAATACGGTGATGAAGAGAGTTTGTCATCGCTACATAACACAGATTCTAACGTATGGATGCAAGTCTTGAACAATAAATAAACAGGCTAGTAGAAAAATATATGCACTAGATATATGGGGATTACATAATAAGAAAGAAACAATTTTATTTTGTATACGTTATAATTCAATGGGGAATGGAGAACATAGTTGCAACAGACAAGATATAACAAAGACATCGAGGACAACAATGAGAGAAAATATTGTATTGTCATCGTGGCATTGCAATGTGTTTCTCAGCAACGACCCTGATAAAAGATACCGGAAATAGAGAATTGCGAAGATACGTGATTGCACACACCAGTCAGCACCTAATGATAATGACAAAGCACAGACCAAAAAAAAAAAAAAAAAAAACACACACACACAAAAGCTCAAAGTCGTCTGAAAGCTACTGAGATGTGTTTTTATTAGAAGAATGATGACAATACAATGGTTAATAAAACTAACGTAGAAGTTATCATAGATGCTGGAGTAAAAAAAAGAAACATTATAACAAAAATTAAAGGCAGACAGTCAAGATTTATAGTGCATGTGCTGAGAAGAGAAAAACTTTAATATGTAGTAACCATCGTAACGATCAAAGGCAGGAAGACAAAGAGAAAAATTATTGAATGGATTGTCACTTATTGCACGAAATAATGCTACTAACTTATCTCTTTAACAACACAAGAACCAGATTGTTGTTGAGGAACATTATCGTTTACACCAATCGGCGGGATATTTGATTGGTTGAGTGAAATGACAACTCTTCCTCACTCTAAACAAAGATAGTAGCGCCAAAGTCGGATGTGTTCGAGCAGTGACACAAATTTTTAAAAAACGACGACACAACGTAATTTCTTTCATTGGACTACATTTTACTGGAAATCTAGTAGGACATTGTCCTGTTGTAAGATAGATCATTGGGAGTTTGATTACGAATACAAAACAAGTTAGTCATCAGGTAGTTGCTCACAGGTTACATAGATTAAACAAAGTTCATAGCTAGTGCAATAATGTGGCTGTGGGGATGTGGTTGGTCAAGCACAGAAAACATGTTTACTTGACTTGCGAGGCGATTCGATGCCGCTAGAACGGACTTGGTTCATTTCCTGTTTGCTGTAAGAATTTTTTTCATTTATCCTCATGCTTCCTACTTGAATTTACTAGTAAAATAAGGCAACCTTCCCAGCCGAACATTGAAATTAGTAGAGGGAGTCCCACAAGAAAATAAGGAGTCCCACAAGGAGTCCCAAGTACTGAAGCCCGCCCTCTTCTTTATCTGCATAAACAACATCACTACGTGCTGCCATTACAACGCCTTGAAAAGTCTTCAATCAGAACGACTTTGTAGTCAGAAATTTTACAGACTTCTTCATAGAAGCTGTTTATATTCTACAATAGAAAATGTAAACAAAGTATAAAATTGGGAAAAATTGGGTTTGAAAGAACATGATCACGCCGGAATGAATTAAGGCAAAACCTTTGGGACAGCTGCTCTGACCTTGAGACTGTGAGCTTCGTTGACTGCCCTGAAGAAGACAAAAAGAATCATGAACGCTGAAGAAGAAGAAGACAGTAGTGTATTATTTTATTGATTGTCCGTGCTTCAAGATATAAGATATCACACTTGTTGATTGAGTGTCTAATTAGGGTATTGGATGTGTGGTTTTCTTGTCATGTGATTTGTACATTTTTTTAAGAGTCTGTCGTTTGTTCTTTTTTTCTAATTTAAATAAAAATACATTGTTTAGGTGTTTCTTTTTAGCCTTTAAATAATTTAATTAAAAAAATTCACTGGCAGTTCTTTGTAATCTGAACAGTCTTGAAGTATGTGTTCAGGGGGTCTGTATTCCTATTACTCATGGACATTTATTTCTGTGGGCCACCCTTATTCGGTACAGGAACTATTCTCAAAACTATTTTTTTAGCACACGCTAAAATAAATCTTATTTTGGAAATATAAAAATACAATGGTTTAGAAAGGTTAGTCAAGGAAGGAAATATCACATGAAAGAGAACAAGGTTTAGGCCAAGGCTACGACTGACACATGATATCGAAGACCTTCTGAGTATGGCACTGAAAGAGGCATCTTG
Source organism: Meghimatium bilineatum (assembly GCA_034231615.1). Lineage (NCBI taxonomy): Eukaryota > Metazoa > Mollusca > Gastropoda > Stylommatophora > Philomycidae > Meghimatium > Meghimatium bilineatum. The sequence continues at coordinate 56,564,613 of CM067299.1, forward strand.
TACAGAACCGAGAGTATTACAGAGTGACAGTTAGGACAATTTTCGGCAAATTACAAGTTACATAGATGGATAAATCCAAATATTTTTTGTAATATCAACCAAGAATACCAAAATCACTCACACAGAAACAGAACAACGCGGTTTATCCATTCTTAACTTATCTTGTCCTAGCCACTAGTGCCGCGTAGTGTCGAGGGGGGGGGGGGGTTAAAGTTTTTTTTATCTTTAGCCAATTGTAGTGCGTCTGTTGTTGTGATACCATGTTGGTGTAGTATGTCTCTTTTATTATCAAGTCTCTTTTATCAATTCATCAAACTCTTGCTCTATAACCAGAAATTATTGTGTTTTATGCTAGTTTTTTTATAAATATATCGATGGAAGGCGATCCGGTTCCACTCTCATAAGGTGGCTGAACCTTATTCTGCTATCTCTCTATATATTTAATGCGTGGAATCGTTCCTATAAAATTTCTGATGTAATTTCTTATTCGGTCTGTTTTATTGACACCAACTAACTTAGGCATCTAATTTCACAAGTTGCAATATTTCTCTCCTGTGATTTGTAGTGTCCATGTTTAGCATTGGCTGCGGCTTAGTAGGTGAAGAGTTATCTTCATCCCCCGACGGCAGATGCCATGGGACCTACCTTTACCTTTTTTAACATAAAGTTGGTATAAATATACCGCTTATCAATATTTGTTTAATAATCAGATGTATGAATATGTGTTGGAGCAGTGGTGCCAGTTAGTATGACATAACGTTGGCTTTTTGTTGACAGTATGAGGCACGTTGGCATCGTGTATAAATTTCTATATCTAGTTTACCGTTTTCAGTGAACATGCTTCCCATGTATTTAAATTTGTGTACTTGCCTGATTTTATTTTCGTTGATTTGGACCATGCGATCTACTGATTTTCATAGTTTCGGTCTTTGATATGTTAATTTTTATGATTTATAAATTCACTTATTCAAAAATGCAATATCACAAAAATAACTAGACACACGTTTTCACAGACAGATCAGAGCAAAAATTCATAACAAATAGCGACAGAGGAATATGCGCCATGTTAGGAGACAGTATCAAGAATGAACAATTCTTTGTAACAGGAAAAACAAGTAAAAATGTATGTGCAGAAGTCACAGCCATACGTAATGAATTCAAATGTTAACAATCGAAAGTTCATACCTGTTAAGGTATCCAACGATGAAATTTGATTTGTTGTCATCTTGATTGGATGTCTGCATACAAGATTGTCGCATATGCCTTGCCTTCTACATACATGCGCAGTAGGTATAGTTTGCTCTCAAAGCATTGCATACAGCTGAAAGATTGTGTCCTCAAAGTATGATAGAAAGATCTGAAAGAACCATAACCCCCCCCCCCCCCAATATAATAATTACACATAGGAAACAAGAGCTTTATTGATTTATGTTTATGGATTTAAACAAACAACAAATAAAAGATACTATTTGACATGATGAGAAGTGACAAATGTATTGCTTGAGTTCATGGTACAAAATGAGTTAATATAATCACAATATTTAATTTATTTTTCATGTTTTCCACAGAGCCCACACAACGCAATCAACCTTCAGTACGTTCTGTTAATGACAACCATTAATTGACACCATGTATGCCAGCGACCATCTCGCATCAATTTAACAAAGATGTCAGTAGAGCCGGATCCCCCACCAACTTCGCCGAAACCACCACCAACTTCGCCGAAACCACATGCAATAAACTGGAAAGCAAGCCAAGACAAAGGCAATGATAGCTCTGTCGACGGCAATAAATTTTTCCAGCGGCAAAAACAGCGGTTATCTGAAAGTCAGGTCATCTGTAAAATTAACCATGCCAGAAGGGATACCACGCATCCTGTGTCTTTTTTACGGAGGTTATTTATTGTAATGACCACTTCAGCCTGCTTCACAATGCTACTAACGCTGCTCATGTTTATTCCTTTGTCCAAGGTGACAGCCTCAAAATATATTGTTATGGTTATTATTATTAGACATGCTGGGTTGTTCACGGTCACTTCAAACCACCCGTCTTCCAACTCAAATCCTCATATCTAACGCCATCTGGTACTGGTGCTATTATTTTAAGTGCGGCTGTTATATCTTATATTGTAATTATTGTTGTCTCTTGTCCTTGCATGTTTTCGTCCTTATTAATGCAACCTTTTTCTTAGCCTCTTTATATGTTCTACGTTCTTCTGGTCAATTTGTGCAGTATAATATGCAGTCTGAGTCGTTACCTTAGTTTCGTCCGTTTCGGCCAGGTGAATCATGTGTAATGGATGTAAGGAATATCCCTGCATTTTGCAAGAAAATGCATATAATATACAACACAATGCTAATAGTCCTTTAAATTGCTAACTTATAAGTAAGCCAGGAGCTCGATCGTATCAATTGCAATTATTAACTGGTTGAAAGAATACGGTGTCATATGAAAAAAGAAAGTGGACAAAACAAAACAAAACACGTATTATCTGGGATATGCGTGTACACTTGATTACATGGTCGTACGTACCACTTTTGTAAAGACAAAAACACGTTGCTTCTTTTTTATATAACTTTTTTTTGCAAACGAAGAATTTTTAGTTGTACCTTATCAAGCGTATAAGGGGGGGGGGGGGAATCACCCATATGTTGCCGAAACTAAAAAAAGGAGAGCAGTCTTAGAAAATGGTTGAGGAGGTTTGCGGTTGGTTGCTGCATCCAATATAAGGTCGAAGGGATCCAAAGTCATGCTGAAATCACATATGTAAGACCGACAGACGTAGACATTACACCCAAGCTGTACAACATGACGCAACGAATCCCGTTATCTGAACTATATTCTACTAACCAGCAAGCGTCTGAGAACGAATAAAGAAGAAGAAGTGAAAGAGAGTTAGGCGATTTGTTGAGATTTAACATTTTTTGTCTTTTGAGTAGTTTTAGTTATGACATTATATTTACCAAAGGACTGGGGGAGGGGACCTTAACGTTCACAACTGCTCCCTCCCAATACATATCTACGACCGTGTAGAATAGCTCTACACCACAAAGCTGGTTCCGCATCCACTTGTTGGACTACGCACTGTTTGCCTGCAATATGGTTGGTTGCATGTAGCAACTAGCTAGCCATGAGGAAGACAGAAGACAACGGACTCAAGAATTGACTGATGCATTCAGTATAAAGGAAACACACTTTCTTGAAACAATCGAACAATGTTCTTGACTAGAACCATCGTAAAAATTGATATATATATTGGCTGTAGCTCCGGGTCTGCCTCTTCTCGCCATTGCCTTCTTTTCCTGTCTCTTTATTCCTACCTTCTCTGGTGCCCTTCTCTCCGGCACCCTCTTCCTATTTCTCGCTATATCAGCCTAATACCATCTCACGACATGCTTCCCCACGATAGTCCCTTACCCTCCCTGCTATGCCCTCCCTGTGTCCTCTAGACTCCCTCCCACCCGCACATTACTTTCTTGTGTAACGTATCTCCGTCTGGAGCTTTCGTCTATCCACCACGTTTTTCTTCTTTTTTTCTCTTTTTTCTCTCTTTCTCTTTCTTACTTTTTTCCTTTTTTCCTATTTTATTCTTCACCTCTGCATTTTTCTCATCCTCTGTTATCTTTCTCTATGGCTATTTGGGTGCAGTCACCGTTTCAAACCTCCCTCTCTCTCTCTTAGTTGTTCGCTTTTACGCCCCTGTACTCACGCCGGTTGGTGTTCGCCAAGTTCAACCTTTTCTTCAGGCTATTGTTTTATCCCATTGTTCTCCCTTTCGCGGGTTTGTTTTCTTTGCACTTCGGCGCCTCGGGTATTGCCTACCACTGTGGCATGTGTGTTTTTATAACCCGGCCCACTTGCTACAATGGCCCTGGATAAAATCTGGCCTTCACTGTCCATTTTTTACTTTGTTACCATACTGTGTGTGATCATTCGTATGTAAGGAGCTCGGGCCAGTCGCTGCCTCAGTTAAGTTTATTGCACTATTTTACTCTCATATATCACCATTATCTGCTCATATTTTCTTCCTGCTCTTTGCTCTTCCTCGTCTGTTCCTGTCGTTTTGGCCTCTTTCTCTCTCCCCTCTCTCTCTCTCCCACCTGATCTCTCGTACCATCTCATTTTGCTCTTCCCTTACATTATGATTGTCTGTAATATTCATTCTCTGTTGCCACTTTTGAGGTCAGTATTTTTAATTTACTTTTAATTTACTTGCTATTATATCTTTTTTTTCCATCTCACTTTCTTCAGTATACTTTCCCCTCCCCACTTACTACTATCTTCTCCCCATACCTTCTTCTCTCCTGTCATGCTGCTACATTGTTACTTCCTCCATTACCTGTCTGTTATTGCCCTCCTCTCCTCCTTATTATAACCCTATTTGTCTCCATGTAAGATTTGTTTTATTGTGGTCATTGTGTCATATAAACGCATTGAGTTAACGGTCATCCTAAACACAACAAAACTTTGGAAAATTTCCTCATGAAAAATAATGCCAGAGAAACAAGTCGGAAGCTAAAAGTAAATCCCAACAGCCAATAAAAAGAGAAATCCATGTGCACGCCCTCCGAATTCTGTATTAGTTATTGTCATCATAATCATGCTGTTTTGTTCTCTTACAACTTTTCACATTTGCAAATATAACTTTTTTATGTTTGCAGGCAGTCTTTGGAGCAATATTTCTCAACGAGTGTCCGGCCCAACCATTTATTCCTGTGTATCTATTAGTTGGAGGAATTGTGGCGTGTGTTCGAGACGTGATAAATATGGGCTTCAGAATAGCACTCACCAACGAGAAATACTTTGAATATGAAGTACCAATCACATGCATTGCTTTTATCTACACTATCCTTGAGTTTTCCTGGTTTGTTTACGGTGAGTTTTACCACATAAATATTATTGTAAGAACGGGAACTTTGCCACAAAATTTTCATATAGCTAGGAGGTGGCAGCAGCAGAGCTATCAACCAATACAGGACCTTTACCCTATTCTTGAAGCTCGTAAATAATGGAAGATCGCAGCATATGTTGACGTGAACGTAGTGTTATGAAGATGATCTGCTCATTTGCTGACTAAATGAGAAGATGGCAGAGAGGATTATATCACGGATCGTCAAGCTGATACCAATTAGTCTGATAACTTGATCTAAATCAAAATCATGGCTCTCCACAGCTCTCTGTCCACAGTATTATGTATGAAAGTCGTTGTTTCTTTGCCGTACCAGGTTGTCAAACTGTCTAATATTTTCTCACATTGTCGCCCTCTGTCTCTGATGCCTTCAATCTTGCCTGTTGTGATTATGTTCTCTAAACCTGCCTGTCTCATGAAGTGGCCAAAAAAAGAAGATTGCCTTTTTCTTATATTGTTGATTAAGGTCCGTTTCGTATTTAACTCTTTTAACACCTCTACATTATTTTTTCTGCAGTCCATGGTATTCTTCTGTAGAACCACATCTCTGTTGCCTCCAATCTCCCACTTTCCAGTTTGTTTATTGTCCAAGACTCGCACCCATATGTTAGTATAGGGGTTATATAGCACTGCAGAGCATAGCATCACATATATACAAATTGGTAAAGGTGTGTGATTTTGATAAATAATTCTGCGGAGAATTCAAATTAATTATAATGATAATATTATACAATTACATACCCAACTTGGATCTGTGAGTTTCTCAGTGGTCCAGGTACCGGGATCTATTTTCGCCGCAGACAATTGTGCATCATGATAGTTCAGAAAACAATGTCAAATTGTAGCACAAAATATTACTGCAGCTAAACAATGTTGGATTGTTGTCTGCGGCCTTGAATAGGATGTGCTGCCAACAAAACTTTGCATCTGGATCTTTTCTGTTTGATTGTACTTATGTATATTACCTTACATCATGAAGATATAGTGGTCTTTGCTGATTTCGGTGTTTATGTTACCCGAGGAATAGATAAATCTGAACAATTTGTGAGCTGCTGCGTTTGTTTCGATTTATCTGGTTCACAATTCATAGGATAGTTTTAGTTTTCTGAGTGGAGATTGACGCACTATGGGACAATATGTTCGATAATTATTGGTGTAATTTTCAGTACATAAAGAATAGTATGCGTGATGATGGTTCCTGTAGCTCTCTGGTTAGATACACACCTTAATAGCCCCCTTGGCGATCCTCCTAGCCTGTTTGTTGTGTTGGTCGCCAATGATCACTCTAAACTTCACTAATAATTATAGATATCTGTCAAGTTCCCTGTTCGACTAGACTCTTGAAGGCTGTTCCTGGCATCCTGTCGATTCATTGGCCATACGACTCTGCTAAAGGGGGCGGATTTCCTAACTAGGCCGTGCCCGTTTTCAATAAAGACATATTAACAAAATTATAAAATAAAAAGCCTTCATATATGGTAATTTCGATTATTACCCAACATTTTATTGGTCACTTTTTATACTTTGTGTCACCTGCGGCCACTGATTAACGACATGCACGGAAATAATTGAAAACATAACGCAAAAGGTTTGTTTAGGTTCTGCTGGCAAGTCTTACCTGGCGATTAGACACGCAGAAAACACACAATTTTTGGGGGGTTCTGATCTTTTGGGGGGGGGGGGGGAACACCGGAATGTATTGCCATCTTCTCCCTTGGTGTCCATTTTAAACGTCTCTCCGGATCTCTTTGGTAGCAGGACAATGATCATACTCAATTTCCAGCAGGATGTAAATCTTCTTCTTCAGCGTTCATTCTCAAACTTCCGCTGAATTTCTCTTGTATCAGGACATTGGTCCTACTAGATTTCCAGCAGGATATAATCCAGAGAATGGAAATGCGTTGTGTCGCCGTTTTATTTGCGCCAATGACCCAACACATCCGTCTTCGGCAGGGATTTAATCTAATAATATAAATGCATTGTTCTATTTAAGTCAATTGCTGAAAACCGACTTCTCCAGTGCTACCATATTTAAAACAATTACTTTTTTTTTATAGTCCAAACAGTGGCGTAGCGTGGGTCAATGGCGCCCGGGGCGGAATAATACTTTTCCGCCCCTGTGATATTAAAAACAAATATAATATGTCAGTGATTGTAAAAGACTGGACGAAAATATTTATTGGAAAACACATTGTGTTGAACAAAAATACATTATCATTTAAGTTTTTGGGCGGCAAAATTGTTTATGACGTCGTCAAAATTAATTTTGTCCGTGATACTTTGTTCTATTGACAAAATGGCTAAATTGCTTAATCTTGTGCAGATCATAGTAGACCTTAAGTAATTTTTTATTAACTTTAACTTTGGGAAGCTTCGTTCACATGATGCAATGCTGATAGCTATTGTTAAAAATATGCGAAGCATTATCACGATATTCGGCACGCTAATACCATAATTGCATTGTTGTATAAACTCCAGAAGCTCGAAGGATCCCTTCATAATCCTTTCTTGGTCTTTTGCATCAGCTACAGCGACAAAATTGCGTAATCTCTCTCTTTCGATTACAAACTCTTTCACGTCGATGTCACTGGGCTCTTCTTCGAATTCACACTTGTATTCTGGGTTTAGCAAGTTACTTGGTATGAGGAAAGAGTATTTAACATCCAGCTCATGCAGTTGCTGAAACCTGGTCTTGATTTCTTGTATTATTCTGTCCACTAATTCGAACATTTCTTGTCTTAATTTAATATCATAATGTAAACCAGCATCCGTAGCTTTCTCACCGGCCATCTTTTTTGTTTTTCCTATTCGACGAGGAGCTATATTGATGCCTAGATCTTCACAAACATGTTTAGCATAATCGAATGGGTCGTTGACCATAGCATCGCGGTTGTCGACTAGGAACAATTGTAATGCCTGAATTTTCATAGCACATTGATGCACATTTAGACCTTTCGTCTGGAGATACAATTGTGTATCATTTATTTCACAAAGAACTCGATTCCATAATCCAAGGAAGGCCAAAAATGACAACGACTGGAGAGCAGGAAGAAGGAGCCCAGCGTCTGATCTAGTCACTGCATTTTCTTTTATGTTCTGGGAAAGTGATTCCAGGACTTCAATAATTTCATTATAATGGATCTTCATGATCGCTATGGCTTCGTACCTTGCACTCCAGCGTGTTTCAATAAGTCGTTTGACACAGACCTGCAATGTCGGTAAGAACTTTCCAGCGGTGAGTGGAAGACGAAAAATAATTAAAACTCTATCCATAGTACCAAAAACGTAACTGAGTCCACTGCTACTGATGCTGCGTGTACTCCCACCAGATTCAAAGTATGGTTACTGCAAGCAACATACTGGGCATTTGGATTGATTGCCTTGATACGCACTTGTACACCAGAATGTATTCCCGACATGACAGCTGCATTGTCGGATGCTTGTCCACGACAATTTTGAATGTCCAGACCATCGCATTCAATTTTGTCCAGAATCATTTTCGATATATCCTCAGCCTTTTTGCCTTCGGTTTCAAGAAAGTCGATGAATGATTCAATCACTTGCAACTTGTTGTTGTCGAGTTGTACATAACGCAGTATTTGGCTCGTTTTGTCTTTGTGTGAGAAATCTGGCGTACTATCGAATACAATAGTGAAGTACTTGGCTTCCTTCACTTCAGCGAGTATATTTTTTCTAACATGATTGCCTAGACAGTTTATGAATTCATTTTGAATATCGGGTGATAAGTAAGACACGCTAATTTTTTCACGCTTAAGAACTGGGTCGTACTTGGCAAGAAGATGAACAAGTGCTAGGAAGTTGCCTTTATTTCCAGTGGCACTATCATCCACAATCTCCCTGTGACCTCGCAATGCCAGATTTTGTTTGGCAAGAAATCTAATAATATCTAGTGTCCTGACCAACAACTGCCTCCACTTTTGCTCTTCTTTGACAGTCACATTCTGTGCTTCTTTGTCGTTGTACCAGCTTGCAATCTTCTCTCCAGACATTTCCACTTATTGAAGTTTTCATTATGTGCATTGTTTGATTCATGTTCTGAAATTTTAGGATTTAGCTTCCACCATTGGTTGAAACCATTAATAGTGTTGAATCCAGTTTCGTTGATGGCGACTACTATTCCAAACAGTCGACAGCAGATACAGAACAATGATCCCTTAGAAGGGGAATAGGCCATCCATGTCCTCAATACCCTTTCGCCATTTGTCAAAGTTCGGAAAAACCATTCGCGGCTTAATTTTCTTGTTATTCCTTTGGGTACCTTGGTAGATTCTTTTGACCCTGGCCGATTCACTTCAGCAAACTTAAAATCAAGGTGCTGCACTGCTTTATAGCCTCGAGCTACAAGTGGAGTTCGAAGATTATCGGGAATCGGAATAGGCCAAGTTCCAATATCACTGATTGATTCATCCGCACACTCAGCCTTAGTTTGTGTGGACTCACCAGTATCTTCACCTTGATGACTATTGATCCCGTCGGAGCTTTCCACTTCAATTTCCCATGATTCCGATTGCTCACTAACTTCAGCTGTTTCATTAGGTAAAGCATCAAGTTTAACAATACTGCCACTAGTCGACGGGGCACCTTTTTCACTTGTAGTGACACTAGTTTCTATATCATGTTTAGGCACACATCTTTGGTTAGTCGATTCAAAATATTTGAGTAAAGCTCCCTTAATCTTTTTAGATTCTTCCTCCCTAGCTTTTTTCTGTTTCCTGTAGAAATCACCGCTTTCTTTTTGTCTTTTCATGATCTGAAAGTAATGAAAACCACATAGAACGAAACTATTTGTATAGGGTTGAATAACTAGGCACTTAACATCAGCATGTAATGCGTTGCACTAGTCTGTTGTACTTTACTCAAAACGCTGTAAATTTTGTGATTTTCAATAAGTGAAGTAGCGTGGAATAACTTGCCTTGGATGCAGACGTATTTACACCTACTTTTATATTTCTTCTGTTTCCCGCTTCTTTCCTCGCATAAAGATTAAGTTATCCACGTGACCATAGCAGTGCTCATGAAACACTACACTATTAAAGTCCTAAAATGTAATGTTTATAGTTTATATTTTAAACATAATCACATAATTCGAATTTAAACATAATTCGAATTGCTGATCTGGTTCAATGTTTATACACAAATCTTATCTCCCTTTTAGGGGTACACATTAGTCAGTCATCACTCTAGTTACATGCACTCGTTTGTGTGTCACCACTCTAGTTACATGCACTCGTTTGTGTGTCACCACTCTAGTTACATGCACTCGTTTGTGTGTTACGACTTTCTTTTCATGCGCTGGTTTGTGTGTCACGACTCTCTTTTCATGCGCTGGTTTGTGTGTCACCACACTAGTTGCATGCGCCAGTTTATGTCACTACTCTAGTTGCATATGTTGGTTTGTGTGTCACCACTCTAGTTGCATGCGCCGGTTAATGAGTCACCACTCTATTTGCATGCGTTGGTTTTTGTGTCACCACTATCTGTATGAGCTGGTGTGTGAGTCACCGCTCTAGATGCAAGCGCTGGTGTGTGAGTCACCACTCTAGCTGCAAGCGCTGGTTTGTGAGTCACCACTTAATTGCATTCACTGGTTTGTAAGTCACCACTCTAGTTTCATGCGTTGGTTTACTTTTGGGATTAAGTTAGAATCGTCTATTTTGTCAATTATACATTCCTGCTGATCCACCGAAAGTCATCATTCTAAAGTGATTCATTTGATTTTTCTCGTGATTTTCATTGGGCACTTTGTGTGTATACTTCGTGTCGATAGCCAATGAAAATCACGGGAAAAATCAAATGCATCATTTTGAAAGGATGTTTCACAAGTTAGCCTACTTGTCTTATATTGTTGATTGTCACGAGGAGAATAGAGCTTAATTAGTGCCAGAACTTTGTTTCTATCAGGGTCGTAGATACGCATGCAGCGATGAGTGTATGTATATTTTATACGATTCAAACGATGTCAAGCTGCTACACTTACAGAGAGCAGAGTCAACCGCATCGGTTGAAGTGTCAAATTCAATCGCAAGGTCGCCACGGACGAAATGAATGTAGTTTATACCGGAGTGTGCCTAGGATGCCATATTGTCCTGTTTCATCGCAATTTTATAAAAACACCGTGGATGGTGTAGGCAATCTTCTTGATGATGAACTTCTGCTAAGCACAAGAAAGAAATATACATGTATTGAGAAAACGAGTACATGTAGGCTACAAATAATTAAATCTGTACACTTTTTGAGGATAAGTTTGTAGTTAAGCAAAATGAATTTCATAAACATGCAATTAAACACAATTGTAAATATTCTTTTAGTCATGATTTGTTTTCTTTGACTTGAACTACGCTAGGCACTATTTATAAATTACCAATGGTTTTAATAGGCCTATCAATTTTTTTTCAGGTTCAATCTTCGTATTCAGAACATTGGAAAATTATCAATGGATGGATAAACACAAAGAGAACTACTGTAATGTCATGTTGTACATGTATGCATTTGTTGTGACTACTTTATCATACTTTCTTCTGTTCATAATATGTTCTCTATCATGCATAGCTGTCTGTTTGGCCAAGTGTCTGGAGACTGATCATTACGAACATGAACCAAGATTTACCGTTATTATTGTTAGCAGCAGTGAGTAATTCGGAAAGCTATCTGACAATGAGTTATAGAAAATCCATCTCCAGAATAGTACTACAAGCAAACCTCAAATAGCGTCACATAGCATCTTCTTCTTCTTTCTGTCCTCATGTACCTTTCGGTGTTGAGGGGAGAGTGAGTGTACGGTCTTTTGCCCTTCTATTTGCCTCCTCTGCTGTTATATTTCTGAGTGTCTCTAATACACTATCTATCCACCTTTTACGAGGGCGTCCAATAGGTTTCCTGTTTTCGTCCCGTTTGTTAAGTGTTTTTTGGATAATACTTTGCTCTTTCTGTCTGGTTATGTGGCCGTACCATTTAACTTGTTGTTTCTGTATGTATTCTATTGTTGGTTTGATCCCTAATTGTTTCCTTGGTGCTTCATTCCTGATTTTGTCTCTCAAGCTAACTCCAATCATACGTCTCACACATTTCATTTCAGTGATGTTAATCTTATGTATTGTTCTAGAATCTAATGTCCAAGTTTGGCACTGATAACACAATGTTGGTAAGAAAATGGTGTTGAAAAGCGCTTTCTTTGTTTCTAGTGTAATATCTTTGTTTCTTAGTAAAGGTGTTAATTGACCAATGATCTGACAGGCCTTATTACATCTTGCGTTTATTTCTGCTTCTTGTTTGTTGTCATATCTCAATGTGCTGCCCAGATATTTGAATTCATCTACTTGTTTTAGTTGTTTATTATTTATCTGTATGTTGATGTTCTCCTTTTCTCTTGCAATATTCATTACTTCTGTTTTGTCTATGTTGATTTTCATTCCAAATTGCTTGCCTGCTGTGTCTATTGTGTTTAGGTGGTCTTGCAGGTTTTTAATGCTGTTGTGGAATAAAACCTGGTCATCTGCGAAAAGCAGTTCATTTGCTTCATTAGAATTTGCTGTTTTGTTTATATGGTCCATGTATGTAATAAAAAGTAGTGGGGATAATACACATCCCTGCTTTACTCCTGATGTGTATTATCCCCACTACTTTTTTATTACACATAGCATGACTGATCATTTGTCACTTTCAGAATACCAGGGTTGCCAAATCCAGATGGTTGAAACTGGTTCTTGACCAAATGTTGGTATAAATGGCCACATTTCAAAATTGTTTAAACTAATAAAACATGCTGTTTTTCAAGAATGATATATTTCTACTGTATAAACTTGTGCTACCTTTGTCTAATTATCAACATTAATTCATTACACAATCTCAAATATATGTTACTGATAACTTCACTTTAGCTTAAATACTATTTTGAAAGTCTGAGACATGAGTCTCTAGACATGAAAGAAATGAGGGCACTTACATTTTTTCTGCATAGTAAAATTATAAATTTTGCTGTTTCCCGAATTTACAGTTGCCTATATATATATATATATATATATATATATATATATATATATATATATATATATATATATATATATATATATATATATATATATATATATATATATATATATATATATATATATAAAACACACACATAGGGTAGCACAGAGTTTTTATATATTAGTTAATATTCACAAGAGAACACGCTAATATTTTCATATTTTTGTGCCAAATATAAAGAAGAAAATATGTTAAAGTATATATTTTTCAATAAGGTCAAAAACATTACAATGGCCAAAATATAGGCCTATATGTTGCCAGATACCTTTAACAATGTCAAAATTCGAGACATTTGGGCATACAAAGGCAACCCTTGCATATATATATATATATATATATATATATATATATATATATATATATATATATATATATATCCAGCCAATGAAAATCACGGGAAAAGTCTAGTCAGCTAAGGTATGTGACGATGTGTGGGATGTGCCTGTTGTCTATTCTGGAGATATACTTAGTTATTGTTATTGATTTTCTTTAACTCAGATGTGTGTGATAAGGTGTTATAGAGAATTTCGGTTTTGGTGTAGGCCTATAGTAAGGAGTAATGGGAGTTTTCTAACTCAGAAACATAGGCCCTGTCTAACAAATGCGTATTTGTAGAAAATTTTGAAATCATAGGTCTTTCATTAGGGCTATTAGTGTTTGGTGTGTCTATCAAATGGGTAATTGATTGTGGTCTTTAATTCGAGAGATGTGTCTCTATCAAAGGGTTAGAGTTGACACTTTGCCATATCACGATGCCAGACTATCTATTTTCTCACGCTGTCATCTTCAATCTTTCTTGTCCGCCGTTGTACCTGTTCTCCAGTCCCCCCCCCCCCCACGTCTCATTACATGCGTATATTATGAAAAGCCTGTGTGAAACGTGTACTCATCATTCTACACCAGGGGTCGGGAACCTTTTTGTCTGAGAGAGTCATGGACACCACATATTTTGAAAAATAATTCTCTGAGAGCCATACATTATGTTTAAAACCAAACTTCAAGTAAATTTGTGCATTTTGAGTAATTTCAACACTAAAATTACAATAATTATTATGTCTCAGAATTCTTTTGAATAAAATTGGTATGCTGTTGCTAATCAATAATGAGTATTTCTTACCATCAATGCGACTTCTGATGCTGAGCTGCAGTAGACTTTAGCTCATTTGTAGAATGAAATATTGATATGCAATTAATATGTAGATCAAAGGAGTCTAAAGAAACATTTTTTTAAATTATCGAACATTTGTCTGCGAGCCAGATGCAGCCATGAATAGAGCCACATCTGGCTCGCGAGCCATAGGTTTCCGACCCCTGTACACAAACATAGCATAGGCTATACATAGATGTCCATCATTCATAGTGTCATAGATGTCCTGTTACTTTTCTGTTTGTTTTGTTAGGATATCCCGTGATATTCTGCCAATTTTCTGTTTGTTTTGTTAGGATATCCCGTGATATTCTGCCAATTTTCTGTTTGTTTTGTCGATATCCCGTGATATTCTGCCAATTTTCTGTTTGTTTTGTCGATATCCCGTGATATTCTGCCAATTTTCTGTTTGTTTTGTCGATATCCCGTGATATTCTGCCAATTTTCTATTTTTTTTGTCGATATCCCATGATATTCTGACAACTTTCTGTTTGTTTTGTCGATATCCCGTGATAATCTGCCAATTTACTGTTTGATTTTGTTTTATATCTATGATTCTAGTTTTTTCATAATTTATCTATTTATGTGATGTCCTTTCAGGTCCGTATAAAGGCCCCTAGTAAATAAAAAAAAATACTTTTAGTACTGTGAACTTAACCAAAAGGTCGGTAAAGACACATGCCATAGAGATTTTTCAGATAAAGGTCTTCAAATTTTCCGTCAAATAGTGAAATTTTTACACGAAAACGGACAAATGACTTTTTTAAAAGTTAAAACCCCCTCATTAAATTAATCATGTCTACGGCCTTGTGTCCTTTATAGAACGCGGTCCTTCTTGTCATTCTGTGAGCCTCTCGGCCCTGTGCAAGCTGCTAATACTCTTCCAGTGTTATCTTCAGAAGGTCTTCAATATCGTGTGTCCACCGTAGTCTTGGTCGACCTCTTGTTCTCTCACCTGGAACTTTTCCCTTCATGATTAATCTTTCTAAACCATTGTGTCTCTTTATATGTCTGAATATGTTAGCTTGCGATTTTTTTTGGGACAGTTTTGAGGATCCAGTCTTCTTCTATGTTCAGGTCTTTACGGACATCTGCGTTGGTTCATTTTTCTGTCCATGCTATTCTGAAGTCCTATCTATAACATTTTTATTTCGAAAGCCATTTTCTTTTCCATTGCGAATGCCATTACCCACATCTCACAACCTTAGGTTGTCACTGGAATAGCTTCTTAACAGTTGTACTTTGTTTTTCTGCTTACCCTTTGCCATATATTTTTTATCTATGTTTTTGTGAGGCTATCGTTAATTATTTATAAATTTCCGAATGTATCCCGTCTAGCCATTATTACGTCAAAGTGATCAGTGTCGCTTCTAATTCGTTGTTGTATTCTTGATAAAGGCCCTTTTTTTGTTAAAACGTCAATGAGTGTGTGTGTGCGTTTTTGTGTTACCGATGATTAGCAAACATAATTGAATGTGTAATCAATGTTAATTAATTATCCATGTAGCAAACATTTATTACCCTGTTCCAAGTTTTGTTTACCAAAGGATTACTATGTATAATCGTTAATTCAGAAGGTATGTTTATCAAGATGTTACTGTGCATAACTTTAACACAGGAATGTGTGTCTACCAAAGAGTAACTACATAATCTTTAACTCAGGAGGTGAGTCTTAAAGAGGTTACTGTGCGTAATCATTAACTCAGAGGTTAAGTCTAACAAAGGGGTTATTGTGAAGTCATGCTGAAGTCGGTAGTGCCCGGCCGAAAGATGCAGATAGCACCGCCAAACTGTAAATTATGACAAAGCATTCCGTTCTCTGGAATATATTCTGCTACTTCGCAGAAGTGCATAATTTTTAACTCAGAGGTGTGTCTAAATGGTATTGCATGTGGTCTTATATTCAAAGGCGTGTCTGCCAACGCCGTTGTTATATAGGCTTAATATTTAACTGCGAGATGTATAAGAAGATTCTATAAGATATTACATTATTTTTGGGACATCTCTGAATAACAGGGAAAAAAATGTAATATGGATCTAGTGCTATGCTATCATCGTCATCATCAGGTGACATATTATTTCCAGAATGTAGTCTTCCCTATGAATCTCTTGAATTCCCCGCGGTCTTGAGCATGTTGTCCTGCTTCTTTTAGTGACATGGGCAGGCATGCTTGAATGTCTTTTGTCCAACGGAGTCTTGGGTGGCCTTTGCCCTGTTGCCTTCTATCATTCCCCCCAGTAACACTCCATGTTGTCATGTCTCTAAATGTGAACGAAAAAAAAAAAACTAGCTTTTTCTTTAATATGGTTTTCAGACGCCAGCCTCCCTGTACGTTAATTGTTCTTACCACCTCCTATTTTGTTTTCCTTGTTGTCACCATCATCAAGCGCCGTCTCAGCAACGAAGATTGGCTGCAACAGATCTCCAACATCCACTGTCTTTTGTTTTGGTGGTGCACTCTGCTAGATTGTAACCTGTCCATCTTGTGATGTTACTCTCCCACTTGTATCTCTGTCTAACTCTTGCTCGCTTCCCTTTGACTTTACACTCAAATAAGGTCTTCAATAAAGTTTCTTTGCTGTACATGGTTCTATTCTCAGACCTCTTCTATAGTACTTTAATTAAAATGATGTTATTCTCTTGGCCACTGTTTTATTTAGTGTCCATGCTGACATCCATATGTCGCCACAGGAAACACACATGTTAGTAGTAAACACAACTTGGTTATTATGTTTCCAGTTTCTTTAGCTGTTTTAATTTTGACAGAGCCATTGCTGTTCTTCTCTTAATCCAAACTGCGCAGTTACTCGCATTGTTTATATTAGTTTCTAAATAATCAAAATGTGTCACTTCTTCTAAATTGCAGTTCTCAATATTAATTTTGGGTCTTGATTTAGTTTTGTCAGTTGCCATTATTTTTGTCTTTTTCATATTTAAGAACATGTTTTGCTGTTCGCGGAATTTTTGGGTTGACTTAATTATGTTCAGTAGGTTGTGTTCGTTTCTTGTTAATAGACTGTGTCGTCTGCATATCTTATTTCAAATTAATGCTGTTAAAGATGATAAATTTAAAGTACATCTAGCATTGTACTATGCCACTATAGATGATATACTGAATGTACCTCTAGTACTACGCTACTACTTGTGTTTTTGCTTCTTTTAGTCTTGTTAGAAAGTACATCATCTCCAACGAGTTGTAAGAAATCAGCATCATCACGAGTTACGAAATTCATTCATTTTCCTTTTGCGCTTAAGTTAGCGCATAGGGCAGATCTCTCCAATTCTGTCTGCTCAAAGCCATTCTGTGCAGTTCTTGAATAGTATGAATATTGGTTGTTTTACTTTCTCTAAGTATTGTTTTTCTGAGTGTTTCTTTTGGTCTACCCCTTGCTCTTTTGCCTGTAGGTATCAATTCAAGAGATTGGTGGTGTAAGTTACGAAATTACCAGCATATTATTACTATTTTTATATTACTTATTTTTTTAATTCTTGAACTTTCCTTGACTTTGTTATGTTGGTCGGACTTGCCTAAGAATAATGTCTTTTGTTTGCTTATTTTCAACAATGTGGCATTAGTTTATTCTTTTTTCATTATATTTATTAATTATAGGTTCTATTGTGTTTAGAACATACATTAAGAAAATCTACAGCTTACTCATTTTTTCCGCGTTAGTTCCCTGTAGAAAGAGGGCTGAAACTGTTACTCCCTACTTAGTTTTGTGCTCTGTTGTCTTTTTCAACTGTCCCCACAAGATCATAATTGATTTTATTGTTTTTCGCCTAATGTTCATTGGTCTTTCGACTTGTCTTTTCCTCTGTAGGTTCAACAAGTTACTATTACCTACTGTAGTTTCTTGTTCAGAAACAAGATACTATTGCCTCCTATAGTTTCTTATTTAGTAGCAACAAGTGACTATTACGTCCTTTAGTTTCCTGTTAAGAAGCAAGAAAGTTGCTACAGTATATTGCACCCTGTAGTTTTTTGTTCAGAGGCAACAAGATAATATTATCTCCTATAGTTTCCTTTTCATTAACAACGAGTTACTATTATCATCTGTAGTTTCCTTTTCAGAAGCAACGAGTTACTATTATCTGTAGTTTCCCTTTCAGAAGCAACGAGTTACTATTACCTTCTGTAGTTTCCCTTTCAGAAGCAACGAGTTACTATTACCTTCTGTAGTTTCCCTTTCAGAAGCAACGAGTTACTATTACCTTCTGTAGTTTCCCTTTCAGAAGCAACGAGTTACTATTACCTTCTGTAGTTTCCCTTTCAGAAGCAACGAGTAACTATTATCTGTAGTTTCCCTTTCAGAAGCAACGAGTAACTATTATCTGTAGTTTCCCTTTCAGAAGCAACGAGTTACTATTACCTTCTGTAGTTTCCCTTTCAGAAGCAACGAGTTACTATTACCTTCTGTAGTTTCCTTTTCAGAAGCAACGAGTTACTATTATCTGTAGAGTCCTTTTCAGAAGCAACGAGTTACTATTACCTTCTGTAGTTTCCTTTTCAGAAGCAACGAGTAACTATTATCTGTAGTTTCCCTTTCAGAAGCAACGAGTTACTATTACCTTCTGTAGTTTCCCTTTCAGAAGCAACGAGTAACTATTATCTGTAGTTTCCCTTTCAGAAGCAACGAGTAACTATTATCTGTAGTTTCCTTTTTAAAAGCAACGAGTTACTATTACCTTCTGTAGTTTCCTTTTCAGAAGCAACGAGTTACTATTACCTTCTGTAGTTTCCTTTTCAGAAGCAACGAGTAACTATTATCTGTAGTTTCCTTTTTAAAAGCAACGAGTTACTATTACCTTCTGTAGTTTCCTTTTCAGAAGCAACGAGTAACTATTATCTGTAGTTTCCTTTTTAAAAGCAACGAGTTACTATTACCTTCTGTAGTTTCCTTTTCAGAAGCAACGAGTAACTATTATCTGTAGTTTCCTTTTTAAAAGCAACGAGTTACTATTACCTTCTGTAGTTTCCTTTTCAGAAGCAACGAGTAACTATTATCTGTAGTTTCCTTTTTAAAAGCAACGAGTTACTATTACCTTCTGTAGTTTCCTTTTCAGAAGCAACGAGTTACTATTACCTCCTGTAGTTTCCTGTTCAGAGGCAAACACGTTGCTCCAGTATTACCTCCTGTAGTTTCCTGTTCAGAGGCAAACACGTTGCTCCAGTATTACCTCCTGTAGTTTCCTGTTCAGAGGCAAACACGTTGCTCCAGTATTACCTTCTGTAGTTTCGTGTTCAGTAGCTACAAGTTCATTACGCTTTGCTCAATCTGTGGATAATATTTCATATTGTGCTTTAGCAATCTTTACATTTCCTTCTACAACTTTCTCTTTCTTTCCTTCATCTGATTTTATTCTTAGACTCCTACAGATTAGTTCAATGTGATCAATAGCATGGAATTTGATGTGTCATACTTTAGTCTGACAGCGATTTCTTTCTGTGTCTTTCAGCCCCACTCGTCCGTCTTCAAGGTAACTTTGACCCTCTATGGAATGGGGCAGCCAACCTCACCACCCAAAAATTTCTTATTCGCATCTTATTGCTATTCTTTTCTCTCTGCTGGGACCCTGACAACACAGGTGATTGTCCAAATAAGCAGTAAGTTACTATGAAATCATGTCGTTTCTTGCAGCAACAAACTCCATTTTGCTAAATCTGAGGTCCTCTTTCATATAATACATTTACACTATTCACTTCAGCCTCTACAATAATTCATCAAACTGTTTCCTTCCCAGATACATAACATCAGAATTCTATTTAGAACAAATTGATATAAAAACCGTTTAAGATGCTAACATCATAATAAATATTACTATAAGAATGGCTTTAAAATATTCATAAATTTCCGACATAAATTTCGATCATATAGCCTATTATTTACCTATATCATATTTTGTGTGTAACTTTGGATCATGTTTCTAAACTACTAAATAAAGAGCAAGTTATCAAGTCTATATAATATGTTGGCTACTTTCCTTTTTAGTTCATATGAGCTAGTCTGTTTCTGTACTGAGAGATAATGAGTATGGTTCCGAAACTCAAGGGTTCGAATTCCGCTAGAAAGATGTGTAATAATGTTCATAAGGCAATGGTGATCTATTTGATGTAAAAGTTGTCAAGAAAATCATTTACAGTAAAAATAAATGATGTGGTTGATCACAACATCCTCAATATGTTCATTGATCTCATGCAATTTTCAGTAGTCAGCAGATAACCAGGATCCTAAAAGCAGATAAACATGGTGCACATTGGTAACAAATATATCTTAGTTCTTGTGGTACACGTAGCTAACATTTTTGGATCGTGTATGGGGCTGTCGATGGAATGAGAATTGATTAAACCAGATTAACCAATATCCGAAATCGTTACCTCTCATGTAATACTGTGGGTATAAGTGTCATTGAACGATGATGCAACATATTCTGGCTCAAACAGCTGAAAAATTAGGGCACAGCAAGTGAGACAGATTTCAAGGTACACAAAATAAGGATAAAATGTTTGTAAATGTCTGGATGAGTACACATTAAATCACCTCTGATGTAAGAAGCACACGTTCGAGGGCAGTGCTGTGTAAGGGAAAGGCACAAGCTGGCATTGATTTCCCAAACATCTAGCATGGATATATTTATGTATTTACATATCTATATGTTTTATGATGGCTATCATTATTTGTGATGAAATGTCATTAGCAGCAGTACTTACTTCAGCAGTACTTACTGGTAATTAAGTACTAACTTACCCAGTACTTACTGGTGATCGAACTATGAACCTCTCAAGACCAAAGTCTAACCTCTCGACCATGTGCCACACTCCAGAGTTCCAATCACTACATAGGCCTATTTGTGACCCCAGATATTTGAAGTTGGTTTCTTTTTCAATTTTGTGACCATTTAACCGAATATTCATGGAATCTTGCTTGGTTTCACTAGGCATCAATATCTTGCTTAAATCAATGCTAATTTCCATGCCATATTTCTGACTAACGTCTTCCAACTTTGAGGTCAGTTCTTGAAGTTCAGATTCGGAACCAGTATCATCAATATAACGCAAGTTACAAAATGGTCTACTGCCAATAGTCATGTCTGGAGATCGTATAATGCCTCATGTATTATAGGCCTAAATAAAAATTATATGTTAAAAAGTACTGAGAAGAGTAGCCTGACGTAGTTCTATATTCGTCTTAAAAAATTCACCGATGTCATTATTTATGAAAACAGCACTGTTTGCATCTTTATACAGCGCTTCAATAACGTGTATAAGTTTGTGCCGAAGCTATATTGTCATTGTCGGATTTACCTATAAGCTAAACAAGCTATAGCTTAGGGCCCCCACTTTCTCCCCCCCCCCCATTTTTTATTTCACTATCTAGGCCTATATATTCTTAATCGTTAAAGGGGCCCCCATATCTCAAATATCTTAGGACCCTATCAAGTCTAGACCTTGGTGCTACATACGATCAAATGTCTTTGTGAAATCTATGAAATTATAATACAAAGCACGTTGATTTTTAAGTTTTCCTATCAATATTTTGTGGATACAAATATGATCTGTGTTTTAAAACTATGTTTATGTTTTTACGGAACCATCCTGATCTTCTGCAGAGCCGTTGCGATCTGAAAACATTTCCGCCTCAACTGGGGAATGAACCCAGGACCACTTATATGCGAAGCCAGTGTTATATCTACATATCAGTGATCAACTCCTCTCCTGCATATTTTAATTAATTCTGCTGGAATATTATCTACGGCTGGTGATTTATTATCTTTCAATGGTCATAGGACCTTTCACACTTCTTGTCTCAATATTACTTCATTTCCCAATTTTCCATTGTTATTAAACTCAATGCCTTTTAATACTTGACAAACGATAATAGGTAAAACTGTATAACAATAGTGCTTTCGTAGAGCACAAGTTGTGTTGTAGATTTATGATGGCCCAACGAATCGCCAACGATAACTAAGACTATCGAACTATGTGGTGTAGGTACGAAAACATACACATAACAAAATACAAGACATTTTCAACCGTAAGATCTATCTCAAGAAAATACAATACAGTGAACAAACATAAACAGTAAAAGCAATGGCACTATCATAGGATCACTTGACAGCATACATTGAATATTACGATGCCCACGGTGAAAATGACATGGGGGCCTACATACACAAGAATTAAAATGAAGTGGATTTTAAAAAAAGAGAAAATTCACCCAAAATGGATGTCGGGCCATTAATGTAGATAAAACGGCTACACAACGCATTTCCATTTTCTGGATTACATCCTGCTGGAAATCTAGTAGGACCATTGTGCTGGTACAGGAGAGTTCCAGCGGGAGTTTAAAAATAAATGACAAGTAAGAAAAAAAAAAGGAAAATGAAAAGAGCTATAACTGAAAACAACTATAAAACGAGGACGCAATCACCCAAAATTTAAACAAGTGAGTGATCGGAATTAAATACCAAAGACTTAAGGGTACCAAACTAAAACATAAACCGATGTTCAAGAGTGTACCGAGCATAAGTAGTGCAAGATGTGGGTAGTGACCTGGATATCAAGGGAACCACGATGACCATCGCCATTGAAAAGTATGGTAACATAAAGAAGCCGTCAGAAGCGGTCGCTCAATCTTATGCCTGTTTCACCTATATACTTCTTGTCAAAGCGTTTACATAAGATAAAGTAAATAATGTTACGGGATTCATATGCAAAGGCCTCATCGATAGTGAAAGTGGCCGTAGTAAATTAAACAGATAATACAGTGTTATCATATCTAAACCCTGTGACAAGAAGTATATAGTTCTACTACTTGTGCTAATATTCCTCTTCGCTTTAATACTTACACTTATATTCCTCCATCTCGCCATACCACTAATGCCAATGTTCATTTATCTGGTCATTCTAATGCTCGGGCTGTTTGCATTATTCCAGACCGCTCGGGCTGTTTGCATTATTCCAGACCATAGTCTTTCTGATAATCAAATGTGTCCTTATCAAAGACCTCAAGTTGTCCCTCTCCATATCTAACCCCTCATTTTACACAGCACTTACATCTGACTCTGCTGTATCTAACAATAAGGTGGTCAATAATACTGTAAACACTCTTATCCATAATAAGTAAATTCAAGAAGGAAACATGAGGATAACTGAAATTTTTTTTACTGCTGACGGAAATTGAACTAGGTCCGTTATAGTGGCACCGAATTGCCTTACAACTCAAACTAGTTTTTCGTGCTTGACCAACCATATCCACCTAAAAAAATATGCAATATTTTTTGGGATGGGGATTACAACTTAATACAACCATGATGTAGTTGCTCAAGTATGGACAACCTGTTATTTGAGTTTCAAGGTAATTCGGTGCTGCTAGAACGGACCTAGTGCAATTTCCGTCAGAATTGTTTTCATTTATCCTCATGCTTTAATTTACTTGTATATAAGCTATTACTTGAAGCAACATTGTCCTGTTTCTATGTTATTTATGTTTACAAGTAGGCCTTTCGGGTCTTGTAGTACGAGTTATGATTTTCTATGTTTGTGGGTACTGAAGATACTTCAATATTTGTACGGGATGTTTGTTGTTGTTGTAATAGCCATTGTCTCGATTGCTCTGCACTCAGACTTGAGTACACAGGTTCAATGTATTGACGAGATCACATCTTTCACACCACTTCTAAGGTTCTTTGCATTGTTGAAAGTTGTCTAGGCCAACTAGTGTTCTATACAACGTCTCAAATTCATAAAGATCTAATTCTAGTAGACCCATTGTCTCTGCTTGTTCTTGTCCCACTGAGCGAATATCATATTTCCTGAATTTGTGGCTCTCTACCAGCGGTTAGTGCACGCGGCGGAGCCCAGAAATATAGTGTAGTATTTTCCAATCCCTAGTAGAGCAACTTCCTTAATTTTAAAAGACACTAATCATGCATTATTTATATTTTCTTCTGTTCAGTTGTCCTCTGACCGCTTTTATCATCTATTCTTACGTGATATTTGTTCTTTATATACTTCTATACCCCAATCTGATGGTCTTAGGGCGTTGTAGTTTTTCCTTGATGAGTCTACATCTCTGTGTATCCACTTCCAATCATGTCCGCCTTACTGAACTGGTGCTGACACTCAATATTTTTTATTACGATGGTCATGTTTTCAATCATACCTGTGGCGTTGCTATGGGCACTAAGGTGGGACCAAGTATTGCATGTCTTTTCATGGGGCAACTTGAACATCAGGTTTAGGAGAATGATGAAGACCCTTTTCCATTTCGTTTCATAGATATATTGATGATGGTTATAGGTAAGCCTATTACCTATTGTCCGGCTCTGTGGTACAGGGCGCGTCTGTGACGGCAAAGGTACCGAGTTCGATCCTCACCACAGGAAATTGTGCATCCGGACCGTTCAGAAAGCAATGGCAACCTACTGAACGTATTTATATTGCCTAGAAAATCACCACAGCCAACAAATGCTGGGTTGATAGCTACGTCCTGGATAGGATATGCTACCAATTTTTTTTTTTATTACTCACATTATGTCTTACACGCCTGAGACAGGAATCGCTTCGCTTAATCAACAATTTTAACCTAATACTATTTTAACCTAATATACTTCAAGAGTGTTCTGAGCATGAAACGCTGAGGCATACATATTGGCCAGAGGAAACAACACTGGAATCAAAGCTCTATGGGACACTGTATGAACTACAAAAGACAGTGAGTTTTATTAAGGAGACAGAATTACAGATATAGACATGTTTCAAGTGAACGAAAGAAGAAGAAGGGTAAAGTCGAGGGAAGGCGAACAAGAGCTAGGCAGAGATACAAGTAGGAGAGAAATATCATGAGATAGACAGGGATGTTGGAGGTCTGTTGCATTCAACCTTCATTGTGTAGATGGCACTTGATGATTGTGACATATAAGACGCTATTTAGGTAATGTTCACTTACAGGGACAATTTTCAATCATTATTTGTTAACTCACAGTGATAACTCATTGTTTTATTTATTGAATCAATGATCAAACATCAAAACCAAATACTGCTCACTAGTTTTTATCTGTTCATTCTATGCAATACCATACATAGATATATCTGTATCCTTTATGCTAGATATACCTGTTAACTCACTGGTGCACTTTTTCTGTATTTTGTATATAATAAGCTCAGGTTGCACTGAACACATAGTGGCTTACATATTGTCCTTCATTATTCATCTTTAGGAAAGTAATTCACACAGATATGGGGGTCAAAATACAAAATTTAGAGTCAAAATACAGAGTTAGAATACAGAATTTAGTGGTTATTTTGTGCTAAAATACAGAATTTAGGGGTTTATTTTGTGTTAAAATACAGAATTTAGGGGTTTATTTTGTGCTAAAATACAGAATCATCATATGGCAGTTGACATGCAGGGCTAATTAGACTGCGTAGTCTCATACTATACAGATCTGTTTGAAGATTTGGGGCTTTCGTAGAAGTCTCCCGGAAAACATGGACTTACCCAAAAATTGAGTTAACCCATTAAAAGAAAAGAAGGTTTAGTGTCAAAGATTTTAAAGGGTTAACTCCCTTTTGAATGTATATAGGTACCTACACCGTAACCTTATCTATTCCCATGGTCATGGAGCCTAGATTGTCAGAACCGCGGCCTCTGCTATGTTTTAATGGTTGTAAAGCTCTGATTTAACCAAAATGGAGAAACATCCCCGGTTGAAAGGAGCATATCTCATCATGAGACGTACATTTTACTTAAACAACCGACTACAACGATTATATGTCCATGTTTTCAAGGAGACTACTATGAAAGAACCAAAGATTTTGCTAACTAGACTATACAATCTCACAATACATTGATCTGTCTGCAGATTATTCTAACTCTATGCAATCTTAAAATACATTTATCCGTCTGCATATTATTCTAACTCTATGCAATCTTAAAATACATTGATCTGTCTGCAGATTATTCTAACTCTATGCAATCTTAAAATACAATGATCTGTCTGCATATTATTATAACTCTATGCAATCTTAAAATACATTGATCTGTCTGCAGATTTTACTAACAAGACTATAAAATCTTAAAATACATTGATCTGTCTGCAGATTTTACTAACAAGACTATAAAATACATTGATCTGTCTGCAGATTATTCTAACTCTATGCAATCTTAAAATACATTTATCCGTCTGCATATTATTCTAACTCTATGCAATCTTAAAATACATTGATCTGTCTGCAGATTATTCTAACTCTATGCAATCTTAAAATACAATGATCTGTCTGCATATTATTATAACTCTATGCAATCTTAAAATACATTGATCTGTCTGCAGATTTTACTAACAAGACTATAAAATCTTAAAATACATTGATCTGGCTGCAGATTTTACTAACAAGACTATAAAATACATTGATCTGTCTGCAGATTTTACTAACAAGACTATAAAATCTTACAATACATTAATTTGTCTTCAGATTTTACAGTACGAATATATATGTTCTATGTTTGTGCTCTTGAGGATACCACAATACTTATACATATTGTTCATTGTTGTTGTAATATTCCTTGTCTCGATTGGTGAGTTCTCAGTGACTTGCGTACATAGGTTGAATGTCTTGATGAGATCACATCTTTTCCTGGGGATATGATTGGTTAAGTATGGAAAACTTGTCTACTTGAGTTGCAAGGTGATTCTGTGCCACTAGAACGAACTTGGTTCAATTCCCGTCAGCAGTAAGATTTTACTAACAAGACTATAAAATATTTCAATACATTGATCTGTCTACAGATTTCACTAACAAGACTATAAAATCTTAGAATACACGGATATGTTTGCGAGATTTTGCTAGCCAAGCAGTCAGGGTGGCCACAAGGATCTAAACGAGATGAGAATTTAAAAGAACACAATTGGTAGAATTTGTTTTATATGAAAAATGGAGTAACATTACAAATGTTAATAATTGTGAGAAAAGGATATTTGGTGTAGGAAATGAATGTATGGTGTGATTTATTTGATTTATGATTGTAAGATTTATTTGGAGCGAGTGAAAAGAAATCAGATATTTAATATGGGAATTAGATATTGAGTGTGGGAAGTATACCAGTATATATTTGTCCTGCTCTGTGGTGGTGAAATATAGAGCACATCTGTGGTGGCAAAAGTACCACGTTCAGATATGCAGCAGGAAATTGTGCATCCATACTGTTCAGAAAGCAATGGCAAACTGTTGAACATATTTATATTGCTTAGAAGATCAATACAGTCAAAAAATACTGGCTACGTCCTGAATAGGATTTTCTACCAATTTTTTCAAATATATGTATTTAGTGTGGAAAATAAACATGAAGGTCTCATTAGTATCTCATCAGACCATTCACCATACAACAGCAACATCCTAGAAGACATGCATTATAGCTAAGTTTTCCTCATGCGGAAACCTCAAAACAATTCAACTATACAATTATAAATTTATCTCCTCTGAGTAGTAGGCTTCTCCAAGCATTGTACATCGTTGAGAATTGGAGTCTTATGGGCATGAAATAGAAGCTTCCCAATGTAAAAAGGATACAATAACTCTATTGACCATAACTCATGGGGGGGGGGGGAAGGGAAGAGGATCTAAACAAACATTAGATATGTTGTAGGTCACAGTTACAGTTGTTAGTTTATTTATCTATTAGATCTGAAGGTGAAGCTGTGGGGCAACCATGAGGACCTCCTGCTGACGACTGAATTCGTGGAGGCAGCACACCTTCCTGTATAGACTTATGAGCATAGGAAACTGATCGCAAGAGAAGAAGAATTTATCATTTATTTCATACATCTATTATGTTTCTCTTTAGTAGGTTTTCCAGTTACAAAAATAATGGATGAATAAAATTTGTAGAGCAGTGTGAAAATAGCAGAACTATGTGTGAAAATGGTAGAACTATGACACAAAAACATAGAATTGTGTGATAGTAGTAGAACTGTAGAAATAGTAAAAATGTATGAAAATTGTAGAACCATGCAAATAAGTACTGTGAAAATGGTAGAACTGTGTCGAAAATGTATGGTAAGAATAGTTGAACTGTGTGAAAATAGAACTGTGTCGAAAATGTATGGTGAGAATAGTAGAACTGTATGAAAATAGTAGAATGTTAAAATTTAGACTATACTACATTGGGTGTGGTAATATGAACAACTGGTTTCTCAGATAAGAGAATCAGAAGGTGGCAAAGTAGAAAATGATGGAAAATACACAGTTACATGTTAAGATAATATATTACCCATATACAAGATGATGATAGAGCCAGAAGGGAGTATAAGTTTGTTATTCTTGTTCCTTTACTTTGAACATTTAGTAACCACCGGAAAGATCAAGGGGATAAGAGACAGAAGAAGAAAATGAGAGAAATTTATGGATAGGTTGTTACTGCGGTACAAAAAGAAGTCACCAACTGAACTTATTAACAACACAAGAGACAGAGAGTTGTGGTAAAGCATGATTGCCTACGCCACTTGATTGACTCTTTTACCTATGTCAGGTGGTCAAGTTCTATTTTTAGCTCTAGATTGATGTTCCTCTGGCATTATTTTTATGGGAAGCTTTCATGAACCTATAGTAAAAATAGTGGATATCGTATTGGGTGAATATAGTCAATATAGATAAAAATTATTAAAGTATGTGAAAATGGTGAACTAGGTAGAAATAGTGGTTTTTATCCATCTTACCTGAAAGAATGAAAACCCCAAAGCTATGCCTCCAATTAAGCTGATTTTCCTATCAATAACAATGACTGCCAGTGAATAACAACCCTAAAGAAGGAAACAACCATACTTAAAGATTCAGCACAAAACAAAACTATGCACATGAGCTGTGGTAGCGTATGGCTAAGTCACGTGGCTGCCAATCAGGTAACTCGGGTTCGATTTCTGCTGGCAGTTTTGGGGTGACTTGTGGTTTACAAAAATATATCAGAGGTCGACCCATTCTCTAGGAAATGGAAAGCAGAGCTCAAGCTATAAGAAGGTTGAAGAAAGTTGCTATAGCTACAAAGTATATTAGTTCTTATTAACTATTAGGCAGTTAATCATTTATGAGTGAAACTGTCTGCTATGACATTGATTATACTTTAACTCACCCTAACATTATGTATAAACATTGCTGCGATATCTGCGCCTTTCGGCCTGACACACCCGACTTCAGCGTGGCTTTAGGTCATTGACCCTATATGGGATGGGGCAACCAACTCCTTCCCATAACCTTCTTAGTCGCCTTTTACGACATGCGTGGAAGGTAAACAGTGTTGCTATTCTTTGCTCCCTTTTAGGGCACCGGCAACACACGGGCGAACATTATGTATAAAATTTGATGTATTTACATTACAGGCATGAAACATATTATAATTATAGGATTGTGACGTTTTACAATAACAGGGACCTTGGCAGTTATACAGGAACCATAACGCTCACACAGTGACCATAACATTCCTATAGGGACTCTGACATGTATACAGTTAACCTACCACTCACACTGACCCTAGAATTCATAGTTACACTTGACATTCATACAGGAAACCTGACAGTCATACATGATGTAAAAACTAAAAAGCACAGAGGATTAACTTCATTGTACTCTGTTCCTCACAACAAGGCAGCATAAAACTGACTCCAGAGATTCATATGATGATTCTCAGGGATCTCTCAAAAAATGCGCTTGTAAACAGGACATTACGGCTGTTTTTGAACCCAAAATCTCATGAGTACATGACAAATAGTTTAACCACTATGCCACAGAGATTCCCACAGAAATCATACAGGAAACTTGATGTTCATACATGGATCCTGACATTCATAAATAGAGCCTGACATTCATATATTGACTCTGATGTGCATATAAGGAAGGACATTTACATTCATACAAGGAACAAAATATTACTACCCGAGTGTAAATATGCCTTCTTGTCAAGTTACGTCCTCTTAACCAACCATGATGACATTTTTTGGTTCTGACACGGCAACATGACTCTGGGACAGATGGGTGAATCTTTAACCCGGCGTATGGCATACTAAACCAGTCTGCATAGTTTTCAACGCCACAGCACAAAAGCTGAGGAAATACAGGGAGTATCTCCATTAACAATCAACTATAGGATGATTTACATTAGACTTCATGGTACAATGATAGCAGATAAACACCCATTGCTTTGCAGGAATAAATGTGAGCAGAAATTGTTGCTGCACCATTTGGTAGTCATAACACACTATTCATGAACACTATGACAAAATGTAAACAAATGCAAAAATGGTATAGAACATTGTTCAAGCCAAATTCCACACACTAAAATATGAGGTCATCGTGGGATAAAGTTGTCAGCTACGTGTGTTTCATCTTGTGTTAGGGTTATGATTAATGCTTAGGGGTTACATGTTACAATTAGGGTTTAGCTCTAGATTACCGGCCCACACAAGTGCTTTTGAAGTTATTCTCCACGACATTGCAAAATACTGACCCCCAGAAAATGTTTAGTACGAAAAAAAACCCTAATCTTAATACTTAACCCTAACACCTAACCTAACCCCTAAGAAATAACCCTAATGTAAGTCAGAACATATGCGTCGAACAATTTCATCCCATGATGACATCATCATTTAGTGTGTGGAATTCTGATTATAATGTTTCAAAATTGCACACATTACAAACCCCCCCAAAAATAATTTGTTGGTGCGCAACGGGGGTTGGTCTGCTATCTTTGTTCCGACTTCATTATCAAGTGAAGAGCTGGATATAGTGATATTTTCACAAAAATATTAACAACTCAAATAAATCCTGAATAGCCATCGAATACTTTCAGTAATTAGAAAATAATGAAAACCGTTTGAGTGTTGATTTTGTTTAATATTGATATAAACATTAATAGTGATAATTATATAATAATAATAATAATAATATTGATAATTAGGCCTATATTTAATAATGATGTAGCACATGGCCAAGAGGTTAGAGCATTAGTTTTACATCCATGAAGCCCAGTGTTCAACATATGGTAAGAACTGATTATTTTTTTTTCTGTTGGAGGGCAAATTAAAAAGTTTATCCTGTACTTGAGGTGGCGACAGCAAGGGCATGCAGTCTTTATCACACAGTTATAAATGTATCACCTTCCTGCAACTCCATAACGGAGTATTGCAGTATTGACAGTTTTATTTTTTAAAAGTTCTTGTTTGGAACACGTGCCCTCCTATACTTTGCCAGTATATGAATTGTGAGTGAAATAAGATAGTATGCACAGATTCATTTCGAGTTTGTTATGATGTGCACTGTTTTTGTGCTATCAAGGAAATTACGTCATTTCATACCATGTAACAAAAAACACAAAATGCCTTATTTTGGCACAAATTTTATGCAGTGAGTGCACATTAGAAGAGAAGGGATAATGCTAGAGTGGGGGGAGCAATGGTTAGTGTTTGAACTAATCCTACATTCCCCTCCTACTGGACTCATTATACATTTGTGTCTCAAGGGAGACAAAACCTGTGTTCTTCATATTTTCGCTGATTGCTTCCCCATCACAAACTACTAACAAATTACAATCTGACAATAAAAACTACGAGTGCTGGAAACATTGGGAGGCATGGATCCAAACAATAACCAAAAAAATAAAGTTATATTTGCAACATAAACAATACTGATTGTGAGATTTGCCAACCCCAGGGACATGGCAATGCATAAATATACAATAACATCAGCTCATATCAATAGTATGATAAACGTTTAGATCATTAGTAAATGTTTATACTGTCAATGACATAGGTAACCGTATATAAACCATTTCAAAGAAAATGTATAACATTCCAACATATGAAGCTTATTTTTTTTACATTTTCTTTGAAATGGTGTAATTATGGCTACATATGTCAATGACAGCATAAACATCTGTTGGTTGGTTGCTGATCCAGCTGTCCATGGGCTCATGCCCTTTGACCCAAAACATTTGTTAATTTGTAAGTTTGTAGGATTCACTTATTCACAATTTGATATAATATCTGAAAAATATCTAAAGAAAGGTATATCATACTTCAGGGATATTTTTTGTGTTGGTTACATTTTGAACCACTTTGCTTGCAATATTTTTTTTAATTGATCATTTTATAGTTTTCTAAAATAAAAGTAACTGCCAAATATATTGTTCTATTAGCTAATAAAATAGTACTTTCACTTGTCCTCACAATGATGTATCATTCATCACAAATTAAGAAAAATAAAAAGAAAGCTGGTGCTTTCTGTTGTGTTGTATGGTTGTGAGAGTTGGACACTCACTGCGGACATGGAGAGAAGATTACAGGCTTTCGAGTATAAATGCTACAGAAGAATTCTACGAATTTCCTATAGGGAACATAAGACCAATGTGTACATAAGAAATAAAGTAGAGATGTGTGCAGGTGTCCAGGAGCCATTGCTTTCAATAGTGAAACGACGAAAACTAGCATGGTTCGGACATGTATGCAGGCACGAGTCCTTGTCAAAAACAATACTGCAGGGAACTGTCGAGGGTGGAAGAAGCAGAGGAGGACAAATAAAGACATGGACAGACAACATCAAGGAATGGACAGGGCTAGATATTTCCACACTCATCCGCATCGCTGACGATAGAATTCGCTGGAGGACTCTGTGTGCTGAAGCATCCAATGTGGTACCCCTACAACCCTGAAGGGTTATGGGTTTATTGATTGATTGATTGAAGAAAAATACAGTTCGGTTTCTTCATGGACCATCAGAAGAGATAGTGGAACACAAATTCATTATGACCCAGCTTTTTTTTTTTAATTCAGTAGCCAATAAGTTAATTAGTACTGCACCAACATACTCAAAACCTCACCATTCCTTATCTTTTCTATTCAGGAAATTCTTAATATCGTCCTATAACACTTCAGTTTGAAAGTCGATATTCTTTTTGCCGTTGTTCTATTTATTGTCCAAGTCTTGCAGTCGTATTTTGCAACTGGAAAAATGTATGATCTTTTTTCTTCTTCTTCTTCAGCATTCATTCTCAAACTCTTTCTTTAATTCTCTCATAGCAGGACCATGGTCCTACTAGATTTCCAGCAGGATGTAGTCCAGAGAATGGAAATGCGTTGTCACCGTGTTATTTGTGCCAATGGCCAGACACATCCACTTTCGGCTGATCATTTCGTTAAATTTTGTTATCGCTAATCTTTTCCTGATTTTGACAAATTTTAACACATGAAGAATTGAATTCAGGCTATCTTTTGCAAATATCTATGCATTCTATTTCCTTAGGTTGCTGGTTCTTTCAGGAAGGATATCTGATTAGTTGAGCACCAATATAAGAAGACATCCATTAATTTTTTGTAATGTTTTATTAAAATTATCATCCACAAAACTCAACAATACCCGAAAATGGTGTGGCAGTAGAAATTACAAGGCTGAAAAAAGTTGTGGACGCAAAAGTGTTATTTCATTCAGTTTCTACTCCATTGTTTTTCTGCATGTAATATTTGATCTACCTCATTTTTGCTTTCTCTCAGGTGTTTCATCTCAAAGAGAAATTGATATAATTGAATTACTGGAAAGATCATCCTCACTGCACATCAAATTATTGGTCTTAAGTGCTTGGATCTTCTCCTCAAGATCTCTCAGGACACAGCGATTGACCACACTTACTTTGTGATGGTTTACCAGTTATACTCTGGCTACCTGTATAGCACACTTATTGAACGTTTAATTCTACAAGATTGTTTCTGTCCTATTGTAATAGATGTATGTCACTATAAAAATAGAGGTTTCATTGACTTGCTGACATAATAAGTTAGCTTAAGTGGCTGCTTGATTTGCTTATCAGACATTAAGCATTAACCATGGCCTTCTTATCATGTAATTAATGAAGCACGTTCAAGGTTGCAGATTAACAGACATTTATTACATCCTTTACTGATTCTACCTTCCTGGCAGTATTCAGAATATTACCTTTTTTATCTTTTGTGATTGGGTCAAAGGGCATGAGCCCATGGACCGCTGGATCAGCAACCAACCAACCAACCATCTTTTGTGATTGAATTTAATATCACCCGTATCATCCTAAAATAGGTGATGCTGATATTAAAAATAATGTATACATTTTAAACTAATTGTAAACCACTGATTACTATATATACAATTTGTTATTCTTACTGTTATCTGAATACATTTTGAATTATTTTTACACCATTTATTATTTTACATTTTTGATTCTCATTTTTGTCAAACTGCATTTTGAACTGTTTGTAAACCCTTCATCATGTTAAATACAAACATGTTCTTACTTTCATCTGAAGAATATCCACTGCATCAGTTATTATTATCTCTTCCTTCTGATTATATTTGTGAAGGGCAATAACAAGATCATCCTTGAAACCATACTCGATCTGCATTAAATTTGAATAAGCATCAAACATGTCCTTAAATAATACATCACAGATAAAACATTTATGGTATGGGCAAACTGAAAAACAAGGTAGCAATTATCAAGAAGTTATCATCTTCTTATTTTTCTGCATTAATATCAAACTCCTATTAATATATACGAACTGGTCACAACAGACTGAGAAGTCACATGTTCCGAAAGCTGAAGATTGGTGAGACAGACCTGTGCAACTGTGGACTGAGTCCAGAGACTGCAGAACACATTCTTCATGCCTGTCAACTCTACCAAGAAGAGAGGGAGAAAATATGACCTACTGAGACGGCACTGCTTCCAGACTTGAGGGGTTCCATGGATGACCTGAAGCGAATCACACAATTCATTGAAGCTATTGGTGCTGTAACCTGATATCTGACTGAAGAACGATGAAGAAGAAGAAGCTATCTATGATATGCCTGAAAAAAAGGCCCTGTTCTTTGTACCCTGAACTATACATCCAGGACCAGGTTGCCACACAAGCGAAATTAATGTTGAAAGGACAGGTTCCATGAGAAATGGAAAGAGGCCACCCAAAACTCAATGGATACAAGATATTGAGAACTTGTAAACATGATACTGGAAGAAGCAGGGGTACATGTTCCTAAAATAACACCAGACTTTGAGAATGTGTCTACATGCATTTCTGTAGAATAAGTTGTAGAATTTTTGCTTATAAAAATATGTAGGCCCTAGGCAGCCCTACAGCCTACCGGTATGTCATTATTTTCTGTGTCAGTTCTGCATAAAAATTGTAAACAAATTTGCACATTCTAATCATTACCTATCATGAATTACAACAAAGTATTGTAAACTGTTCAAATGAAAGAGAAATGATAGTGTTATTTTTATTGCTTTTTTAAAGTTTGTTTTATTAAATACCCTCCTTCATATTAATAAACCAAGCATTCCTTGAATAATATTCATTCTATAATTTGCACACTACACACAACAAAAACACCAAGGAAAAATATTACAACCATATGCTATGGAAACCAGTGTGTAAAATCAAGTGTTATTTTTGGAATACTTACCTAAGCAGAATATTATAAACCATTGTAAACCAAGAGGTTTACAAAGTGATAGTGAGGACAAAGTGATAGTGAGGACAAAGTGATAGTGAGGACAAAGTGATAGTGAGGACAAAGTTATGTTAAGATTATATCATATAGAAGAAAAATAGAAAACTTTCATGTAAAGCTAGCTATGCAGCAAACTAATGCTTTTCAGTACAAATGTAAAGACTGTTTTAGAGTATGGCTCTGAGACATGAATACTGACAAAGATAATCCACAATAGGTCACAAAAATTTGTGAACTCAAATCTTGAGAAAGATTTTGAATATTTAATGGTATGATAAGAGATTAAGACTATTATGAAGACACAGAAAGTCTGCAAGATCTCAATGAAAGACTCCGCTGACAGTTCCAAAAGTTGTGAAAAGTTAACTGGAGACAACAATATGCACTGAAATACCATTATACGAGGCAAGTTTACATGAAACCTGCCCATGTTGTGTCCCCTATGCCAGCACATGAAAAGCGTGAAGATGGCACCACTGATGTTATAAATGCACATCAATAAATAAATTGTTATGTGGTTATTCTCTTCGTATGCTTAGTGTTCTGTGCAGGCAGTCGACAACTTGACCTGTGTTCTGGCCAAATTTGACCAACAAGCAGTGATTCAGTTTCTTACAGTCGAAACATGTTCATCAACCAATATTTGTCAAAGATATGCAGGCGGTATATCTTGTCCTATATTTAGCTATTGTTGCCAGTTCTTTTCATGTTCTGTCAAGCCTTTGTGTCTCTGTAACTAATTCTTTCCTCAGGGTATTTCTTGGTCTTCCTCCTTTTTTCTTTCATGTGGGTTCTAGAACAATGCCTATCTTACAATGTTTTCTGTTAGTCTTCTTAATGTATGTCCTATCCAAGCCCAGCACCTCTTCCTTAATTCTTCCTCCACTGGAGTTTATTTAGTTCTTTGCATGAGTTCCTCATTGATGGTCTTATCATCACCATTTCAAACCTATTCTGTGCAGGCATCCATTAAGAAAATTATAATTAAAGCATAAGTTAATTATGTGTAGTCAAATTCCCTACATTTACCTGTCCTTTGTTAATGAGTATGTCAATGCCAGCAAAAAACTCAACGAAAAAGATAATGAACAGGATTGCTGACAACTGTGACAAGAAACAAAATCAAAGATACAATTAATCGCAATACAAAAAAAAAGAAAGAAACAAAAGAATAAAGTAATGATGTAAAGTGCATTGATCAGTGGTTTGCAATGTTTGTTTTCATGGAAAAACAAAACACTATATTTTGCTATACTTTTGGAATCCAACGACACACATACTTTTCTTCTCTTCAATCATTCTCAGCTCTTGATGGTTAGTAGGATGTAGTCTGGAGAACAGAATGTATCATGTTGTGACTTCTAGCATGTCTGTGATATCTAATTTTTATGGTCCGACACATCCAGCTTAAGCATAGAATTTTGGGTCACTTCTACGGGATGTGTAGCTAACCCAAAGTTAAACCGCCTTAATTATCTCTTAAGTCATGCATGGCAGGTCACAGTATTACTACCCTTTCTAGCTCCAACAACACATGGGTGACAGAAGTATTCAGAGAACTAGTTTCTGGTGTTCCAGAACATGATAAATGTCATTGATCGTGCCATTTCTGTTGCAAAAAATGCAGGCAAATGTTTCTCCACAAAAAAAAACAAGGCTCTGTGTCTTAGGAAAACACAATGTGTGAAATAGATTTGGCAATCATAAACAATACAGTGGAATCCCCTTCTAACAAATTTCCATATTTAACAACACTTCAAACTCCCCAATTATATTTATTCTTGTTTATACTGTATAGGTACTATAGCTAATTTCTGTTATTATATAGGTATATATTTTAGCGGTCTGGACCAAGTTGTTATAATGGGATTTGGCTGTATAAACAAACTGCAATGACTAAGGGATGTTTCCCCAACCTAGAATATTTTTCCAGAAAAAAGGGTTGATTATGCCTATGTTGAACAGAAGGTTTGAAATGGTATTATAAGACTATTAATGTGGAACTTATGGAAGAGCTAATCAAACTCCAGTGGAGAAAGAACTAGGTTTGGGAAATGGATTGGATATACATTAATAAAACCAATAGAAAGTGTAAGATAGGCATTGTTCTGGAACTCACAGGAGAAGAGGAAAATCAAGAAATACCTGGAGGAAAGAACTACTGGTAGATCCAGAGACAAAAGTGTGTTAGAACATGGAAAGAGCAGAATGCAATAACTAAAAATATGACAGGGTGGAGGAGGTTGTTGAGGACCTATTCTCTGCAGGGAGCTAAAAGATATATAGATAGAGGGCTCAATATCTAGGTGGATGCATTACATAAAATGTGGCAGTTGTGATGTTAACAACATCATACATAGTTGTGCCATTGGTCAATGAAAAAATATGCACCTGAAACTGTATTCTGCCTCTACGTTGTGGAACAGATTCTTTACTTTATGCTTTAGAAGTAGTGTGCAGTTGGACCATAGTTTTCTGGATAATACCATGTTGTGATTAAAATTAGATCCCTTCCAGTTTATGAAAGAAGCCATGTTGGGAGAATATAGAGAAAATGATGAAACAGAGGAATATAATGTGTAGTCAAGCTAGTTTCAATTTGGATGTGAACAGAACTGATATGTTAGATGTATTACAAGATTGGCATAAATGTTGTGGACACTCTCTGTACAACCAAATCCCTAAAAATAAAGTGTACTGAACCAACTCATATCTCCACCCTTTACAGTTTCTTTCATAGTGACACAATGACTCTGAATGACCAAAGTCTGCTTTGCTTTTGGTCAATCAGTTCATCATTTCAGATAATTGAGGGGCCAAGAGATAAGAGAAAAAGCATGATCTCCACCAATGTGCGTTTGAAGCAACTTTTACCACTTCTTAATTTGTGTAATTAGAATTTAATCTTCCTCACAAGCCTGTTGAGTCTCTTAAATAATTTCTACTTCAATAGTAGAGGTGTTTGGCAAGATTTTAAAGTAATAGCTATTTTGAAAGTCATTCCACCACTGTGCAATAAATTAAATCTTACCTTTACCACCATGAGTCATTAAAAGTCCAACTGCCACTGAATGACAATATCTGTAGACAGGTGAGAAAACTGCTAACAAGCATCAGATGGATTCTCTACATGATAACACCACCAATGTTATATTTGATTTTGTGAAAAATAAAACGGGCAGATATAATTTATTAAACAGATTGTGTAAGGTTGTGGATGAGGATAAGGGAAAGTACCCATAAAATTGATACAAATATCCCATTGTAAAATAAAACGACTTTGTTGCAGAATTTCTGTATTCTCTAGACATGTCAGCTAAGAGAGTATTGAATACTGTGTGCTATGTATCTGCATAACAGAGAGCACTATGTAATTTCATGTATATAGAACACTATGTAATTTTATGTACATAGAACACTATTTAACATACAAGGAACACTATATAAATTCACACATAAGAAACATTATGTAACTTAACATACAGAGAACACTATATAACTTCACATACATAGAATACCATGTAGCATCACATACATAGAACACTGTAACTTCACATACAGCCAACACCATGTAATTTCACATAAACAGAACACTGTAACTTCACATATAAGGAATACTATGCAACTTCACATACAGGGAAAAATATGTAAATTCACATACTGGGAACATTATGTGACTTTATATAAATAGAATATTTATATAGCTTCACATATGTGAACATTTATGTCAATTCACATAAGAGAAGATTATGTTACTTCACATATAAAGTGAACAGTAAGTAACTTCACATACATATAGAGCATCACTGACTTCACACCGTGTACAGAAGGAATGAATTGGCCCTGACAGTACAGCAACAACCAATGCAGCCAATTAGAATGATGAACACTCCAATACCAATCATAATAAAGGGTATTTCAGGCTGGTACATGGAGGACAGCACCAGGTACTTGTACAAGTCGACCTCAATCCACATACC
Organism: Meghimatium bilineatum; assembly: GCA_034231615.1. NCBI lineage: Eukaryota > Metazoa > Mollusca > Gastropoda > Stylommatophora > Philomycidae > Meghimatium > Meghimatium bilineatum. The sequence continues at coordinate 56,604,222 of CM067299.1, forward strand.
AGCAGCAAGTATAATTATACCTGTCACCTATGATGAAAGAATGAATTATAAATCATATTTGATTTTGAAGTTGCTCATGTATTTTTTGAGATAGTAAATGCACAATTCAAACCTATATTGTCTTTTAGTAATAATGTTCAGGTTAGGTTGAGCTCTCATTCCCTTCATATGGAAACATTACATGTGTGTTACACTAACATGGTAGCAAAGAACATTTGTTATTTTGGCCGCAGGAATTATGAGCAATTAGCTTTTACTTGCTATGGTGCAATGAGGCGGTTTCTCAAAAGTTTTTTTTCATAACCAGAAGATTAGTTCTCAGTGTGAACAATGCTTTGATAAGTATTCTAGTCAGAGGGAGTAAATTCTTGGTTATTTGGGCTTTTCTACCTTTCTGCAACTGGCAGAGTTAAAGTTATGAACTTCAGCTCCTCCATCGTGCATCCTTTCCTGTCAGAGTTATCCATAGAAACCCAGCTCTGGATCATGGTCACTAGGACAGGTGGAGCAGCCAGTTGTGCATTCATCACCATCAGCTGGGCTCTCCAATTGTGCAAGGCTAATATATTTGTCTAATTCTGGGCTCTCCCAGGGAAATGTTATTTCTTGCACAAAGTTGCTTTTCACCACACTTCATCTGCCACTGCTCATAGCTGAGCACCACATACACTGTAGCTAGGACCATGATCAGGCTGGTACATGGAGAACAGCACCGGGACAGATCCAGCTCATCTCGTTCTCCCTGCGAAATGTGCAATGCTGGGTTCACTGAATATTTCACCACAAAGATGAAATGCTGTTAGTATTCCACAATGGAAAAGCCTGACTATAGAGGATCTTGCTTGAACCACGAAAGACACATTTTCTGTAAGAAAACTCTTCCTAAATCATTATCTCTGGCAAACTGATCAAACAGCCAATTAAACAGACCCCTCTGTGGGTAATCAGAAAAATCCTCACTTCTATTGTTACTTCGAAATATATTATGTAAATGCAGAAGAATCCACTGAGATAAAGAGTTAAAAGTCATATCTACAACCCAAGGTAAAAGTATAACTAAAATAGACTTCTTGCAAAATAGCAGCACAGTAAACTTAAACTCAAATAAGAAGAGACAGCCAATTTACTAGATAAAATGTATAAGAAGAACATGAAAATATAATGTATCTAACTAAGGTTTATATTCTATATGCTCTAAGAGGCATGTATTTCTGATCTTAAGTTTCTGGCTGCATGTATGAAAATATAATGTATCTAACTAAGGTTTATATTCTATATGCTCTAAGAGGCATGTATTTCAGATCTTAAGTTTCTGGCTGCATGTAATTGCACTTGAAGGCAACATCTGGGACATAAAATGAGTTCTCTGATATATTCACATTGTATCCACATAATCTTCTTCTTCTGTGTTTGCTCTCAAATAATCATCACAAGTTTTGTGTGATTTCCGCCAGGGAGTGTGAAGTATGTTGTGCCATGTAGGCCTAGGGTATCTGATTTCAGGATACTTTTAATTAAGGTGAGCTTCCCTAGTCTGTGACCTGCCTATCTGTCGCCAAGTGTGTACCGACTCTATGCCATGACAGTTTATCACCCGGTTTATTTTGGACTTTATTGTCCAATAGATGTCACTCATAGGCAGTCTCCAATGAGGAGGTAAGCAGAGATTTAGATTTGGGTTGACAACATCTATCTCATATGATGTATTCCGCTGCTAGTGAATTTGTTTCATCCAATTATGCGCAATGTCCCCCGTGCCTTTGGGTACTGAACCTTTTCTCATCTGTGAACACAGTTCTGGTATAGGAAACCTATACAGTAGAGTTGGACTCGGGTCTGTTCGCTCTCTTAGTTGAGATATCATTCACCAACTTCATGACATCTTGTCCAAGTCTCAGCATTTACACATATTTAGGAACACCAGGAAACATTTGCTGCTTTTGTTTTCCCATGAAACAACATCTTGCAGATAACTAAAAACTTGTTCTTGAGCTGAACATGGCTTTAGTTACGATTTATATTTAGCGTTTTCTCCATTATATTTGCATAGGACGCTGCCTTTTAACGCTATGAGGACCTCTAAAAATACTCAATATGTTAGCCTTTCTTCTCTGAGGACTTGCTCATGATTCTTCATGTTCGTGAGCTGGGAACATGACAGCCTGGCAGTTCAGACTAGATGCTGGCTTATACTCAGCTGCGACAGTGTTTTGGTTGTGGGGACCAAGAGGTGTCATTCAGAGATCTTGTTTGTCATGTGCAGACAAATCTATTTTCTTCTAATCTACACTGCCTGGTCACAATCCATAAAGCATTAGCTAGACTGCTTTGTACATGCTTATAAGCAGTGTGCTTCCATGGAGGTGCTTGTTTAGGATTTTGATTATCTGCTAACCTTGGGTTCAGACAAGAGCAATGTAGAACCCTTAGCACCCTGTATTCACATAATAAATATTGCGGTCTCAGACTAGAGACTATGAAACATAGAAGAAGAGCTGTCTTACTAGTTCATTGATTCATTTAGCTAATTTAGATAAAAGTGCAGCACATATAAAAAAAGAAGTTTTATTATTTTTCAGGAGCTATATACTTTCTAGAACATTGTCTTTTTTTTTATAGATGTAAACTCCTCACAAACGATTCTGGGTGAGTTGACCTGCTGCTGCTGCCAAAGGCATGTTTAAATAATCTGAGATGTCTATTATTAATTGTCATCTTGGGCGGTCACTACCTTTGTTACCAGCAACCATGCCTTCCATTATTAATACCTCTATTTTCTTCTCATAATGTTTAGGAGCTAACCCTCTTTGATGTTTAATGTTAGTATCACTTCTTGATTTGTTTTTTTTCACTGTCCATAGTGTTCTCAAAATCCTTCTGTAGCATCTCATTTCAAATGCACCAATTCTCTCAGCCATTGATTTATTAAGTGTCCATGTTTCACATCTGTAACATGCTACAAGTAATAAGCGGAGGGGGAAAAACATAAATATGTTGGGAGTGTTGCAGTAATTAACAGAAACACACTAAATTAACAAAACCTTGCTAAACAAAAACAAACAGCAGAAAAACACAAACCTGTTTGTTTGTTTTCATTCTGACAAAGACTTTTGGTCGAAATGACGCATGTTTCAGTTGTGTGTTTTTTGCTGTTTGTTTCTGTTTATAGTGAGTTTTTGTTAATTTAGTGTGTTATTTACTGCATCACTCCCAACATATTACTTCTTCTTCTGCGTTCATTCTCAAACTCCTGCAGATTAGCAGGATGTAGTCCAGAGAACGGAATGCGTTGTGATATGGTATACAGCACTGCTGCGACATCTGCGCCTTTCGGCCTGTCACATTAGACTTCAGCATGGCTTTGGGTCACTGACCCGATATGGGATGGGACAGCCAACTCCATCCCATAACCTCCTTAGTCGCTTTTTACATGTGTCGAAGGTAAACAGTGTTGCTATTCTTTGCTCCTCTTTCGAGCCCGGCAACACACGGGCGAACATATTACTGGTTTTTTTCCGTGATCATAAGTTGTTGCACCAGCCCTTACATGTTTAGTAAGTTAGGTTGTCTCCTAACACTTTGGATTTATCCTCTTATACTGGTAATATGCTTGCTCTAACCATATGTAATTTAGATTTGCAGCTAAAGCCTTGCCAAAATTTTAATTTTATGTAGATAGCAAATAGGTGAAAATTCATTGTTGGGAATTGATTAAGAAATGTAAAAACTTTTTCTACCATCTATTGACCTGACATAATAATAATATGACCCATAACTCGTCAGTGTCATAGGGGTAGCGTACTGAAGGTATCAGTACAAAAAGCCCTACAAAAACCTCTATCCTTAGCCCTTCAGTGGCGTGTAGAAAAAACATGCTTACACCATTCCTTAATGTTATTAATCCATGATTTTCTTTGTCTGCCTCTTCTCCTTCCACCATAAACTGTTTCTTGCTAAATAATTTTAGAAAGTGAATCATGTGAGTATCCAAACCTGTAGATTTTTGAAAAAAAAATAGGTTTCTGTTTTTAGGAAAATGAAACATGATTTGATGAAACTGAGCTAACATATCTTCTTCTTCATTGTTCATTCTCAAACTCCTGCTGGATCTCCCTTGTAGCAAGACCATTGTCATGCTCCTGTTATATTTCTAGCAGGATGTAGTCCAGAGAATGGAAATGTGTTGTGTCGCCGTTTTATTTGCGCCAATGGAACACATCCATCTTCGGCGGGGAGCTAACATATGATTTAATGGAAAGGAGGGAAGAGGTAACTTTAAAAAAAACTTATCACTTCATTTTTTTGGGGAATCTTGATGATTTTTCGGGAAGCCACTCGAAGGAGGAGGAGATTGATTCTTTGTATTTGTTTCTATGAGAAAAATATCACTACAAAGTGAAATGGGTTTGAACAACAAACCCTCTCTCCATCGCGGTTTAAAAAAAACATAAACTACGCGCTTGGAAACTCACACATTTGACTATACTCACTGATAAGAAGTATTTTACTATGAGAACTGTAAGAGTAATCCCATTGCACTTAAAGCCGAATGTCTGTTTGCATCTCCCAAGTCAGAGAGTCAGAATACAATTATGCCTGGCTCAACTCAGTGCCATATTTAGACTTGATAAGGCCCTAAGCTATTTCAAATTTGAGATATGGGGCCCCTTTATAAGTCCAGATATTATATGTCAGTGCCAAATATAATTTTTTAGCTTATTATCCCTTATAATATAATATATATATAGTATATGTAAATCCAGTCCTGGCTCAACTAGAACTAGCATGCAACGAAGATTGTTTATATGCCTATGCAGGACCGTGCAATAGATTTTCTCAGTATGATGTAAGTCTTCGAAATGTCTCTCCTCCCCCTCCCTTTGATGGTTTGGCTGAAGTAAATTATAGTTAACCGCTGTGACCTTTGCTCTAGTTTTGAGGTGTTACCTAACTTTTGTTGTGTGATTTGGCAAGCTTATGGGTAAGTACTTAGAGTAAGGTTAGGATTCAAAATAATATTTCTAATGTATGCGTCCACCTCGCTCCATGTGTAGCTGGCAGAAATACTGATCGCTCACCATAAATAATAGGAAATTATAAAAAATGCGTAAATTGGAAAACAAACACTCAGATTATGCATAAGTTCATCTGTGTCTAGATTTGAACTCAAGTGATTATCGGATGTGACGTCACGGTAGCCATTATTTTGATTGGTGTCACATGGGAATCCATGACGTCGGATAGTTAAAATTGTCAACAGTGTGCTATTTATAGCACAGCGGAGAACTAATCTTAACTTTCACCGATGGTTTTTCTTCGAGATGCCGCCCCGACAATTATTGGTGCCACCTGATGAGCATGATGCGACCGCCTATCTGCATCATAGCACGGTACGGCCTTAGGCCTATGTTATCGTTTGAATAGGCACGACCATGTGCCTATGTTAACGTTTACATACGAAGCCAGAACTATAACCAATAATTCGTGTTGCAGATGTACAGTACACACTACACTACACAGTGAAATCAATAAATTATTATTGATAAGGCCACTAGTAATTTTTATAGCCCGGTCCAGATCTAAGTTCAAACTCAACTTGAACTTACCCAGAAGATGCAATCAAATATCATGAGTACTATCTGTAAGCGCGTCATTGGTGGTACAGAACGCACGACAGATTTCTTCTTTAGCATGATGTAAATGTAGGACTGACAATATATTATGCAGAGAATCAACTTTCAGAGCATCCATCAATAATTTTTGTAAAAATTGCGGTAAAGAAACCAGTGTTGCAAACTCGTTTCGTCAAAAAAAAAACTAATAGTTGCGCTGAAAAAAGCAAAATTGCCAGGTTTATGAGGCCAAAAGGCGATAGGCCTACTAATTTACACCGATGCCCTTTTCAGCCATAGGCCTATGTATGTATTTTGTCCGTTACTATCGTATTTACAACTGTTATCATATGAAGCTTTCTATTTCCTTGATTTCGTCGCCATTGTTGAAAATTATAAATTATCGGTTGAAACACACGTATCAGCACACTAGCTAAACAAGCAACACCCAAAACCTAAGCAAAATTGCTTATAAATTTATGATTTGATAGCACTATATCCAACACAAAAACACCCTCGAATTCCAGTTGACTTGGTTGGTAGTGTAATCCCAACTAGGATTTCATAATAAAGCACTTAACATACAGGTGAATACTATTTTGTTATATTTACATCTTTATATTTACATATGTTATATTTACATACATATTTCCTACATTTACAAATAATATTTTGTTATATTGGTTATGGTTTTGTTTTCTTAACTGTTTTTGTGTCTTGATAAAGGTCTCAATAGGACCTACTCGTCGACAGTTGTGTTTGTTCTTTTTTTATTGTTATTTTCTATTATTTATATTGGCAGTTTTCTTCAGTAACCTGTCTACCCTATTTAGTATTTTCCTCTATTTGTCTGGTTACTGCGGCACTTCCATTTTGTCGGACATCCTCGGATATTTGGGTCATTTATAACATACAGGTGGTAGGTAACATGTGCCACAAATGTCTACGTTTTTTACAAGTCTTTTTTCTGGCACTGCTCTGCTTTCCTTTTCCAACCAACGATTTGATATCGAACATGAAATCAACACCCATAGTAGAGATACACAAAAAATTGAAAGAATGCACACTTGGCGAACGCAGAGACACAAAGGTGCTAATATAAGCAGAAAAGTTCAAGTGTATGCCAACTCATTCAATGAAGGAAAGATTCCAAAACCTAGCAATGGGTCGACTGAAAAGAAACATCTTTATTCACCAAGATAAACGACTTCGCAGACAACTTACAGACCTACCAGAAGTTGCCAACAAACTCTTGAGGTCTGTACCAGAACAAACCCTTTGGAGTGAAAGGCGTGGAATACCAATAATATACATTCAGACCCATGCAACGAAGGAGATAACATAAAAGACAAATTGAACGAACTACTCTTTGCAGACGACCAAGTACTAATAGCGACATCAGAAGAACAATTGCAAGACCATATGAACAAACTCCACAGAACATGTCAAAAATTCAACATGAAGATTAATATTGAAAAGACTGAAATAATGGCAATAGCAAAGAAAGAAATAAAGAAATATCACTATCTCCATCGATGATAAACACCTTAAACAAGTAAATTTCTTCTTCTTCTTCAGCGTTCATTCTCAAACTCCTGTTGGATCTCTCCTGTAGCAGTACTACTAGATCTCCAGCAGGATGCAGTCCAGAGAATGGAAATGCGTTGTGTCGCCGTTTTATTTGCGCCAATGGCCCGACACATCCGTCTTCGGCGGGAAACAAGTAAATGAGTTCACTTACTTAGGAAGCATTATATCGAGTGAAGGAAAAACCAGTAAAGAGATACAAAATAGATGCAACAAAACATACCAGATCCTAGGACAGATGACACGCATTTTCAAGAACAAAAATGTAAACATAGATACTAAAGTTGCATTATACAAGACTATTATTATTCCATCACTATGCTACCAGTGCCAAACCTGGACAATGACAGCACAAGACAAAAGAAAAATAGTGACAACAGAAATGACATGTCTACGAAGAATACTCGGAGTGTCATTAAGAGATAGAATTAGAAAAGATAACATCAGACAGATAATCAAAACAATACCAGTATTGGAACACATCAAAAGACAGCAGATCAAGTGGTTTTCACACGCTTCCAGACTACCGACATATAGCATGACACAAATGGCCATGACACATAGACATAACGGTTATAAAGCCAGAGGCAGACCATGTAAAAGATGGATCACAGAAATCAAAGAAGCCACAGGAACAAGCTTACAAACAGCGCACAAGAAGGCCATCTCCAGAGAACTCTTCCACCCCTGACGCTGCAAGGCAAACAAGGGACACAGCGTATAGATAGATAGACCCACGTAAAAGGAATACTAAGTGAGGACAAACAAAACAGTATGCGCGAAGGGCAGTCTCACTTAGTTTCCTGAACGAGGAATATCCACAAGACATATGAGGAATATATTGTTGCTTTTTTAGTGTTTTCCACAATTTTGTAAAGTATTTTTAGGGACGTTTCTAGTGCTTTTGTGATGAAATGAGTTGGCAACTCTGGTGTTTGATTTGATTCAAGATTTAAAAGGTAAATGACTTGCATGTAGCTTTCTCTTATATTTATATTATCTATATAATATACCAAGCCGAAATAAAAAAAACACACACACATATCTGTGAGTACTCATTGAAAATAACACATAAAATATGCATTATTTCATTAAGTAACAGCACACATGTTATGAATTAGATCTAAGTCGTTGGTCGTAGAGTAGAATAGAAGTAGAGGGCAATTTTTCAGTTCGTGTTAGGTAAGCCAGTTGAATGATTGATGCTGTGTGTAGTGTAAGTACTGTAACACTACCGTACTGTTTGCATGTCCTATGATCATAAGGTGCTGTTCGTTGCTTGGCATACTTAGACTTGTGTCATCCTAAACCTAAAAAAGAATAGGGAGAACATCGACATCATGGAAAGAGAAGAAAACCAACAAAGAGATTCTGGTTCTAAAACTAAAACACTTTGTTTTACTTTGTATGCAGAACGAATTATTAAAATTTAAAAGAAATAGGCCTAAATATCAAACATGAATTATTTGGACATATTAAAGAAATAAAAGACATGACACCTTGTAATTGTTACCCTTGGTTGAAGAACTTGAATGTTGAGGTGATCAAGAGGAAAGCAGAGATACAAGTTCATAATACAAGTAGGAGATTAACATTACATTACATGATGGACAGGTTGCAGTCTAGTTACAAATAGCAGAGTGCACCACCACAACAAGAGACAGGGGATGTTGGTCTGTTGCGGAGATGGTACTTAATGATGATGATCATTAAACCATTGTGGAGTCTACCCTTGTTTGTGTGTTTGTTAACTGGTGGATTTGCCTCATTTGGCAGAGGCATGCCTCTTTCAACATAGGAAAGAGTTCCTTTTTGGTTATATCAGGGCGTCTGGAGGCCTTTGTATCTTGTGGCATTTTTGCCTGGTTTGTTCTTGAATTTTTCTGCCTAGCCAGGTTGCAGCTGAGTCTTCTAGCTGAAGTTAAGAGGACTAGGTCTATATTAAAGTATTTTGTGACTTGTTCATGATCCTGTGAGGGACTATGGTGTAGCCTGTTCTAACTTTTGCTCTGTATTCACTACATCTGACAGTAATTTGCAGTACATTGAGTAATCGTGGGGGTGGGGGGGGGGGTTGTGGTGGTGGTAGTACTGAGATGCAAAAAATAAATAATTAACCATTCCCTGTGCTGCTGCGTCATAATGCTATTGTTTCTTATATGTCTCTTCTCTAAGGAGACTAAAGGGTAATGTTCATTGTAATTGTCACCCAAAACAGCAGCATTACTGCTCTTGGGCCAGAGATGTGCAATACCACCACATTCAGCATCTTGAGGAAGTGGACAGTGACTGTTGTTGAGGCATTTATAACAGTATAATGAATGAATCAGAATTAAAGGATTGACTCCATAGCTACTTGCGAATGCTCCATAAACATAGCAATGATTTTATACAGCTCAACAGCAAACATATCATCCCTTTGCAAAATGTATAGGGCAAGTTGTTTGAAAAATAATTGCTAGAAAGTTAATGTTGAGACTGATGACACAAAAATCTGTACCACAATCAAATAAAAATCTGTAAAAGCATGTATGCCATAAAACTATTGAAATTAAAAATAAAGATGAAATTTATTGTTATAGGTATTGGTACAAGAAATACAACAATTTCAATATATTTACATTTAATAATCAAACATTTAAAAAACCAGCTTGTACTCTGAGCACCCTATTATATGGCTCAGAAACATTGACATCATACTTCACATATGAGAGAAGACATCTGTATTTACAATATAGTGAACATCAGGAGGCAAGACACAATCAATGATGGTAAATAAAGGTTTTCTGTAATGAGCAAAAACTCATCGATAATGAAAACACTCAGCAGCAGGCAATTAAGATAGTTGGATCATGTGAGAAAAATGGACAACAACCATATCCAACAGTGGGTATTAGTATAAAAAATTAGGAAGGAAAAAGGGTTAGAGGAAGGCCACTTCTGTGATTTTAAAAATGTAGAGACAAGCCTGGAGATAAGGGGTCTTCAAATCCCATAGGAAACTGACTTTTACTACTAGGAACTCGGTAGGAAATCATATAAAGAGATATAACAGCATGGAAAGAATAGCTGAAGGCAGATTTAATGGCAACAGAGGAATAGAGCACCCAAGGTGATGATGATGTAGTGATAAATCTGTCTCTAGCTGCGGCATGTCAATTCGTCCAAAATTGTTGAGTGTTCAGAGAATCCATAAGGAAGACATATTCTGGAAAGAATATGTCACATGATGATGGTATTTTAATTAGTCTATTACACTCCATTTGTCAAGTAATATTAAATTTATATTAAACATACAGTTATTAAATTTTATGTCTACTTACCACACACGGTTGATAAAATTTGTAGGCCTAATGAAACGTTCAAGTCTTGTTCTCCTCTTTCACTGATGATGTATTATAAGGAAATGGGTAGAAATACTGAAGTAATAACACATGCTGCATTTGCCAGTTTTAAACCGAGGCATCTACAGTATAAGGCATGTTGGATAAATTAGGAATCTTCTTTCTAATGTCACGTATTTGACCATACCTGTGATTTTCATTGGCTAGCGACACAAGATATACACAAAATAACCAATGAGTATCACAGAAAAATTCATATATATCACTTCAGAAAGATAATCTCTGATGAGCCAGCAGGACTGTATAGAGAACATCTGGCGATTTAAGTATTCTTACACTGGATTAGATTACATATTATCAATACTGTTTCACCAGAGGAGACATATAACAATATCAGTGGCAATTAAAAAAAATTGAGATTAAAAAACTCATAGGAATTCCAGAAAACTTGTAAGAATGACTCGTATGCTTGTAAGAGTCTGAGAATGACAGATTTCCGTAAGATTTATAAGAAAATCCGTAATGTTGGCAGCCCTGCATTCTTTATAATACCCTGAAAAGCTATTGACCAGGAAAATGGAGTTTGGATTATATGATATGCTGCCACATTTGCATATACGAGGGATTTCAATCCAAGCAGGTTGCAGTAATAATTGACGTAGAGGATGCTTTAAAGTAGTCTTCTCACAATTGAGGATCTCAGCAATAGAAAGTTACGTAAGATTGCATCATCTCAGAGTAACCTTTGACCGCAGTCTGTCTTACAAATAATATGTCAAACAAATGATATATCCACTTTTCCATCGTCTGTATAAATCCTCCCAAGATTTTTTAATTCCTGCACTTGTTAAAGTAGTTGACCATTTATCTTTATGTTATTGTATTGGGTTCTTAGTGTATAGATATTACTTCTGTTTTTATCTTCAGGTTGTGATTGAGGTAGCTTTCGCTGAGAGTTGGTGTATGTGATCTTGCAGCTCTTCACTAATCATCAGCAAAGAATATTTCCTTCAGCAAAGAGTACAAATTATACGAAATGAAGCCATTAATAATTTCTTTCATTCATGTTCCTCCTCTCTAATTGTTATGACTATATGTCCTGATATATTTATTATAATTCTTGTGTTAACAGTGAACACTCTGCAAGAATGCTGAGACGAAAACCCACCCGTATTGAGCTGAAGATGTCTGACCTTGAAGAGTATGAAGCTGTGAAGAAGGAACGTGAAGCAGCTGCAAAGTCATCCAAAGTTGATCATAATCTCACACCAGAAATTTTCACAGCTAAAAGTCGTATGGAAATTATTCATGCTAGAATTGGCTATGATCCGAAGCCTTTGCCACAACCCTCAACATTACCCCATTAGGTGAAAGATGGTTTCAAATGAAGTTTTAATGCATACATTTTGAGACATTTTTAAAATGTTCTTTTGCTTTCATGCATAGAAGAAAAAGTTATTGCTATGTAGAAAGCAGTAGTAACTGCTCTTTGTAAAGGATTATGATATTTAAAAATAAACATTATATGAAGAAAAAGTATTGCTTTTACGTTTCGATGAGGTTGTTTCCATTCAGTTTCACAAATATTTTCTGTGTATATTCTTCTCAAAGAAAAATCATAATGCAGGAAATGGGACCTGAACCCGGTCTGTTCAGATAGCATCCACCAGCCTCGTAATTTGAGTCAACACGTCCGTGACAAGCACCAAATCCCTAAAATGATGTGATTTCAGTCAAAACTTTCAATGCTTATATCCCAAGCTGCTATGAACATGGACAGCAGAATGACACACGGACAATAACACACAAGAATTACATTAGGCGCGAGATTCCTCAGGGGTGATGTTTGAGCGATGAATGCGGCTGTGATGAAGTGATTTAATGTCATGGAGGGTATTCTTGATGTAAAGATCAAGAGCCTGAGATGTACCTGGCTTGGGAGTCCAAGGATATTTCTTCTGTTCATCTCGCGCCTTGGCACATCTTTTTCGCCGTGATGATATTGTCATCAAACCAGCATATAAGGGTGGGGCTGTTGTGGTGTGGCGTTAGGACCTTTACCGCTAGGAGGGCCACCAACAACTCTCCAACCCTTCTTTCTACACTGCACGCAAATCTGACTCGACTGTACCTAACCAGAAGGTTGTTAACAGCAATGTGAAAACCCTTATCCTTAACAACCACCTTCCTACCACTGCCAAGGCTCTTTGCATCGATCAAAGCTGTTTAGGCAGACCTGTTTTCTATATGCTGCCTAAAATCCATAAGGCATTGAATCCGGGTAGACCTATTGTCTCTGCTTGCTCTTGTCCCACTGAGCGCATCTCCGACTTCCTTGACTGCATTTTCCAGCCCTTAGTCGAACAACTGCCTTCATTCTTGAAAGACACTAAGCATGCCCTAACCATTTTTTCTTCCGTCCAGTTGTCTTCTGACCGTACCTATCGTCTGTTCTTGCTTGATGTCTGTTCTTTGTATACTTCTATACCCCATGCAGATGGTCTCAGGGCTCTGCAGTTCTTTCTTGACAAGAGTTCACATCCCTCTGTATCCACTTCTACTCCTATCCGCCTCGCTGAGCTGGTGCTTACGCTCAACTCTTTTGAATTTGATGGGCACTTTTTCTATCAGATCAGTGGCGTTGCCATGGGAACCAAAATGGGACCTAGCTATGCGTGTCTGTTCATGAGACATCTTAAACATTTAGTTTGGTCTACCTATGATGGCCCGTTCCCATCTCTTTTCCACAGATACATTGATGATGGGATAGGTATCACCGACATATCCAAAGTGGAATTGTCTCGCTTCATCAACTTCATTGGCAGTTTCAACCCTGCTATTCAATTTACATCTAACATCTCCACTACCTCTGTCAACTTCCTTGACATCATTGTCTCCATTCATCCCCTTACCTTAGCATATCCGTTTACTATAAACCTACTGATGCACATGGCTTTCTGCTCTACACTTCTTCTCATCCTCCTGCTTGTCGCAACTCTCTGCCGTACTCCCAGTTTCTTCGCCTGCGACGCATATGTAGCGATCACGATGATTTTCTCTACAAGTTCTCTGAGATGGTTGAGTTTTTCCGTAGACGCTCGTTCCCTGACAGCATTCTTTCATCCGCTTGGCTCCGTGTGCGTCATTTGTCTCGCCTCGATACCTTGACTAACTCTCAGGGTTCTTCCTCCTCCTATGATAGAGTTAAACTTGTTAATTCCTTTCATCCCCATAACTCTTCTGTTCGGCACATCATGCTTAAACATTATTCTCTTCTCAAGTCTGATCCTGACACCTGTGACGCTTTCTACGACTTACCTCTGGTGGCTTATAGGCGCGACAGAAATCTGAAGGACATCTCTGTCCATAACCACTTTAAGTCTTCTGTTTCCGACCATTTTGGTACTGTTCGTTGCTCACGTGTCCATTGCAATACATGTCCTTCGTGGTTGAGATGCGCTCCATTTCATTTCCCAAGGCCACTTTCTCCATCGATGAGGCCTTTACATGTGAGTCCCTTAATGTCATTTACGTGATCATATGTAAACACTGCGGCAAACAGTACATCGGGGAAACTGTCTTAAGATTGAGCGATCGCTTTTGTAACCATCTTCATGCCATCAAGCGCAGAACACCCATTCCTGTGGCCACACACTTCAGTGGCGATGGTCATCATGATACTTTTGATATTCAGATCACCGCCATCAGATCCTGCACCACCGATGATAAATCTCGGTACGCTCTAGAAAATCGTCTCATTTTTTAAATTGGGTACACTCAAGCCTTTTGGACTCAATTCTGACCATTCTTATGTCTAGTACTGGGTTGGTGTGGTCTTTGTCTTTATTCTTTTTGTTCCTTCATTTATTCATCTTTTTGTTCATTTCGTTTCCACATATATTTACGTTTTTTTATGTACTTCCTGACCTTCCGGCATCTCATTTCCATATTTCCGTTGGATAAGTTTGTTTGTTGTGATAATTTTTCTATTCGTTGTCATTTGATGTTTTGTGTGTATCTTGATAAAGACCTTTTGGTTGAAACATTGAATATGATTTGTGTATTGTAATTTGTATGTTTTCTTGTGTACATATCATTACCTGCTAGTTTTAGTTATAGTCTGTCGTGTCTGATTGAAGCGATTATATAAACCTGTGTTTTACGTAAGTACTATGAACATGGATCGGCCGACCAAATGATAAAAACACAACAAGAACATTGCATTATTCGTATATTCTGTATGATGTATCCTTTCTAGAATGTCTGCATTGATACTTTGTTAAGTCTCTTGGTTCTATGCTAACTAGCATGCTTCCTCTATCATCATGTTTTAAGATCTTAAATATCTTGTGATCAAAATGCATTATATTTTTTGATCTTGGAATTTTTAGCCCATCATCACTTTCTGTTATTTGTCCTTCCAAGATGAATCTTTCCAGCTCAGTATGTTTTTATGTGCTAAAAATGTGTTAGCTTTATTGATGCTTTTCAGAAGCCACATCTTTTTCTTTTCAGATCTTCATGAAATCTGTACTGGGTTGTCTCTCCATGATTTTCAGAAGCTTTATATAATATTTAATTTTAAATTGTGATATTTTCTTTTCTATAGTGGATGACATTGCCCATGTCTCACAACCATATGTAACCATGGGGAAAATAAAACCTTTTAATAGTTTTCTTGATTAGAAACTAGCATCACAGCATGTGTGGCACTCCCATTAGTGCTCTGTTCCAGTAGCCATCCCAGTGTATGTAGACCAGGTGTTGATTGCGTGATCTTCAGGATTTTCCAAAAAAAGTTACTTTTCCTTCCTTCCCCTCTTGACACTAATTTCTGACATTTTTTGTATGTGCTCGTTCTCAGCCTCATTGACATCATCTTCATCTTGGAATTAATTTATTACTTCCTTGATCAAGTCTGCTTTATCTTTTCTCAGCATTGTGCTGTCTATTGCTGCATTGCTTGGATTGAGTCTGCTCTCTCATGTCCTCTGACCCCGGCATGACCAGGGCAGTATATCCATGTAATGTTCTGGACAATTGAGTTATTCAATAAATCATAAATCAGCTTGACTCTTCTGTTATTTTGACCTATGGGGTAGGACACCAACTCTGCCCCCAAAACCTCCTCAGTCATATCTTATGGCATTCTTGGCAGGTCACAGCGCCGCTATTCTGTTCTTCTTTTGGTCCCTGGCAATACACCAATGATTTCTTCTGAATGAAGTGGTTTGTTTATACCAGGGCCATATATATATATATATATATATATATATATATATATATATATATATATATATATATATTATATATATATATATATATATATATATATATATATATATATATATATATATATATATATATATATATATATATATATATATATATATATATATATATGGCCCTGGTATAAACAAACCATATATATATATGTATATATGTATATCTCTAAAGAGCATCTATGCCACCTTAGAACATCAACAGCATATTAGGAATCTGATAGTCACCCAATGTGGCACAGCAACATGAGTAAAGGTGTACACATCATTGAGCAAATTTCAGAAGTATAAAGAAAACTTGCTGTCCAAAATAACAATTGTTAAAAACTTTCAATACTGCATTTTTCCTGTTAGGAAGTTTTGAGTGGCTTGTGTAATAAAGACCGCATTGTCTTGCTGACACCACATGTACAGCGTGGATTTTTTAATTTAACCTCTGGTAAAGGACAGAACAACAATGTATAATGTCCAAGTCTGATTATGTGTGTCTAAAATGTGGCAGGGGAATCTACCAGAATTGAACATTTTAGTAATCTCTGCACACATGAGAGATGCAACAACAGAAGTCTAAATCTGTTGTCATCATTGCCTCTGATGGATGGCCGTTACTTAGTTGGCACTATCAGTTGAAGTTCAATCTGTAGTAATTTGTTAATTTAATTGTTAGTTTCATATATAATAACTTTTTCCATTCTTATATTTGCTCATTCTGAACATAGCAAAATGTTCATTCAGTGGCTTGTTTTAATTGTTTTGTTTATGTTTCAGACAATGAGGCCTATTACAAAGTTCGCATTCACAACCATTTCCAACATGTACAGAAGTTCATACATTACACAACACTCACTGAGTTTTCTAAGAGCTGGGTTTTGTGTTATTAATCCAGTTCATCAGATATGTCCTGCAAACATCAGATGTACAAGCTTCAGCTGTAGCAGTCTAAAGAAGCTTTTTCCGGTGGGAGATTTTAGCGAATTATTCAACAGATTAAATAGTTTCTTAATCAACCATAACAGACTGTATAAACTTAGTGGACATAATCATGTTTTTACAAAAAGATGCTTTCAGACTACTAGTTTAGTAAAATCTAATTTTGAGATTACCAAAAATGACAAATGCCGATGTCTGGAGATAAAGTTGGATGCATCGACATTAAGGATTCCATTCATTTGGCTCCGTGACCACTGCAGGTCAGAGACATATTACAATCATAAGACATTTCAGAAGAAATTTGACCCTGACCTCCTGAATAAAGATTTGATTCCTGCAGCAATTGTGTTCAGTGACAATAAATTGGGTGTAGTCATAACTTGTGAGTATTTTGTCCTATTTTTTGAAAGCACTTTTATTTATATGGTTAAGGATCTGGATTAATTTCCCAACGTGATGATGATTCTAGAATCGGAGAGAGTATGAGTTTGTTACTCTTGTTGTCTACACCAGGCTGTGTAGTTTTATTTTTATTTCTGGTGATTCACTAACGTTATTGTTGATGGGAAAATATTCCAGAGCTGTTTTAAGTCCATATGACTACTTTACTGTTCAGCGGTCTGTGTTGCTTGCAAACAAGGGCACAGTGGTGATGGGATTTAAGTGGCTGTTTAATCTGTTGTGTCCTGTTCTGAGACGGAAGTAGACATGTCAAACTGCGAACGAGAAGAAGAAGAAGACTACTTTACTACTGTAGTTTTGATTGACCTGTGTACCAATGTTTTTTACTGCAAAGAGGACATTACCATAATTTTCTTTCATGCATTGTCATCATTGTGGACAACTATTAGTATTACTTAATGGAGAAGTAAGTTAGATGTCTTCTAAAACAGAAAACATTTTTAAACATGTGGAATGAATGCCAGGACTCAAGATCAGTAGGAAAATAATAAAAAATCTGCCATATGCAAATGGCACCCTCCTTTCAGTAGATAGTGAACAGAAACTATAAAGACTAATATATCAAGTCAATAAATCAAGTATAGAATGTGGGCTAGATGTAAACATCCAAAAAACAAAAACCATTATGATCAGCAAAATTGCAGAACAGGTCATCATCATCATCAGGAAGCATATCCTGAACATGATGTAGAAGTCATTACAACCTTCCGAAGCTTCTTTCTATCTTGAGCCAGTCTTCCTGCTTCTGTTATTTTCATGTTCAGGTGGTCTTTGATGTCTTGATTCCATCGTCTTCTTGGTCTGCCTCTTGTTCGTCTCCCTGGCATTATTCCCTCCATTATGGTTTTCTCTAGACCTTCATGGCATTTGATATGGCCAAAATAGTGTAGTTTTCTGGAAAGAACCATGCTGTTTAGCCAGTTTTCTTTTACATTCATTTCACTCAGAATGGCTGTATAAGTGATCGTTTTGGCCATTGTATTCTGAGTATTTATCGGTAACATTTTGTTTCATATGCGTCTATTTTATTTTTAACTGTGTTGGTGATTGTCCAGGATTCACACCCATATATTGTCACTTGGAATATGCTAGTTCTTAGAAATTTTAGTTTTGTAGCAGCTCAGCCATATGTTTTTCATTTGTATCAGCTTCTTTGACGCAATTGCCAACCTCCTTCTGATTTCTTCATAACAATCCCCATTACTGTTGATAAGTAAACCAAGATATTCAAAACTGATGACTCTTTCTAATTTGCTGTTGTTGATACTGATTGAGGACTTGCTAATGGTTTTGTCGCTTGTCATAATCTTGGTCTTGTTTCCATTTAGAAATAGGTTTTGTTTTTCACTATGTTCTTTAATGGAGTTTATGAGGTGTTGGAGACCTGCTTGACTGTGCCAATAATGTTGTATCATCAGCACATCTTAGTTCTGGTATCTCGTGGTCGCCGATGTTGAGTGAGTCGAAGTTATTTCTCTGTTGGTCATTTCTTACATTCCTCAATATGTTCTCTGCATAAATGTTGAAGAGATATTGTGATAGGACACATTCTTGTCTGACTCCTTTTTCCCTGCTGGATTTGATACAATGTTTATATGAGGCGGATTAGGTATAGCGGGAAACCCATGTCCTTCATGATATTCCAAAGTTTTTTATGTTGTACACAATCAAATGCTTTGGTGTTGTCAATAAAGCATGTATAGATAGATGTTGACATTAAGTTCTCTGCATTTCTTTATGATGTTCTGCATATTTAAAATATGGTCTCGGGTGCCTCTGCCCTGTCTGAAACCCGCATGTGCTTCATTTAACTCTTCTTCCAGCTTATGTTGTAGTTTTCTCATGATGATGCCAAATTGTATTTTGCTGGCGTGACTGATCAGTGCAATGGTTCTGTAGTTGGTGCATGAAGAACAGGTGCTAAACTAAAAAATACATGGAGAGATACTAGAAGTAGATCATCACCAAAATCTTGGACACATAATCACAAATGATGGCCGATGTGAAACAAGTTAACTCTTACAGAACCAAGTGACGACCTATTTGTCGTTTCCATTTTTCCTGTCCGGACCAATCGACAGTCTATTTGTCATTTGGGGATATTAGAGTTAATACTAGTACGTTTATCACACCGGCTATGTTGTCAGCTGCTTGCATATGGCACTAAGCATAGGAAGAGAATGACCATTTGATCATCAGTGTGTACTAATTACATCTTCATGCTCCCCTGCTGGCATAGGTGATGCAGCACGGGCAAGTTTCATTTGAACATGCCTCATAAATTCTCACTCTGCCAAGTAGGTTTCTAGTACCAAATTTAATACTGAATTAATTCAATCACAGTCTAGCGAAGTGATCTATTGCAGTGTCCAGATCCAACAATCACTCACCAAACAACTACAACATGCACCCCATAAAAAAAATGTTTTCTTTATTCATATCAGGGGGAATATGGTGTTGGGCCTGTATATTTCATTGACCAATGGCATATCTAGGAATGATGTGGTCTCCATCAGTGCTTGAGATCTTTCCCAGAAGATCTGGTACTCATTTCCTTAGGCTGGGTTACTCAGCCTAGAAGCCATAGTGATTTAAAAATATTTTCAGTAGAACTAGGAATTTAACCTTAGATCACCACACTAGGAAGCCAGTGCACTAACCACTGAACTACCATGGCCACAGGCATGCACCCCTTACCCATCTTAAATTCCCTGACTTAACAGTATAGATACATTGGAATATAAGCATGTCTGCTCCCTTGTTACTATGAGCACCATTATGTCCAGGTCAGTAGAAAATAGTTTGAAAAATATGTTTACCAAAATGTAGTAATTTGCATTTATTCTTAAAAAGATTAAGATCAGTTTTTATATTAGAGTTAATAGCATTATACAGTGCTTTAGGAAGAAGCTACCTACTCAGATGGTGGTCTATGTATTTATGTAGAAGTCATCCAATTACTTTTGTAACCATTTGGTGTATCAATGTTGGCCAAACAATCATATGACTGCGTATGTCCAGTAATAGTTGACTTTGTAGACAAAATATTTCATTGAGGAATAGCTTAGGGCATAGCATATACTGGTTGTTGAAATTTTTCTCCAAAATGTGAGAACACTTAATATTTGCTTATAATAATCTCCAGGGAAAGATGGACATGTAACAGAGTTCACTTTTGAGTTTCTCATTAACAATTTTTACCCTGGACGCTTTAATGGTCAGACACAGAGATTATTTTGGGATAAAACTGTCTTTCATTCAGAGCGTCTGCCAACAGTGTCATATGATGATCACATGACTACAGAATTAGGTTTGAAGCATACATTGCAAAATATTGTGAAATATGGATTTTCCTTTGTTGAAAAGGTGAGTCTAACCAGTTGAGTAGATACATTATAGTTGTGAAAGTTATATATGAAATATGAATCCCCACTGACCAGTGAAACAAGGTGCCAGAAAGCAAACACAGTGACCTATGAACTTTCACCATTATTTCTTCACACAAAGATCAAGATGGAAATCAAAAGACAGATAATATCTACAATTTTTATACTAACATTCTGCTACCAATGTTGGTTGGTTGCTGATCCAGCGGCTCATGCCCTTTGACCTAATGCCATTAAATGGCATTATATTGCTGGGAAGTCTCTGGATTTTCAGCCCACCCCGGGACAGAGCCACAGAATAACTATCACACCTCCAGGAAGGTAGGTTTCAACCTATGCACTGCTCCTAGCCACTGTAGCCAAGATAGCAAGATAAGGTTCACTGTGCTCATTCCCCACCACTAATTGACTACTGGTTATGCCGAGCTTCTCTATTGCTCTAGGCATGCAACCAAATGTTCAAGTCTAAAAGATTGTCACGTCCTGAGTCACTGTGCCTCTATGATGGGTCTAAGCCATAGGAAAAAACAGTGCTGTCAGTTTCCTCCTCCCCAGTGCTGCACAGTACATCTCTGGCTCCCTCCCAACCACAGAGGGTGCATACATATATATTCAGGTAAACATGAAACACATTTCAACAACAAAATAAAAGCACAATTGTATAAATGACGTGCCATGAAGCTTCTCTAAAACGATAACCTCAATGTAACGGCATGTCATCCACTAAGGTTTTTTGTTGCATGGGTGGTTTGTCTAGTGGATCATTGGTGAGACCCAAAGACGCAACCACATGCGTGCTACCAATGTCAAACATGATCTTTAATAGCCTCGCCTCACAGCAGAGGAAAATTATTACATGTGAAATGAAGTGTTTGAGAAAAGCTGCAATGGTTGCTAAACTAGATAAAATAAGAAATGAAGAAATTATGAGTTGGTATAATATAATGTATTGAACATATCGAAAGACATCAAGTAAAATGGTTCTGTCACCTTATGAGAATGAAGTCAAACTAAATACCAATGAGAGCATATAACAAAAGAATATCCGGACATAAAGCCAAAGGTAGACCAAGAAAACAGTGAATAGAAAACATAAGATAACCTTGAACAAACATGGACTTGGCAAACATGGTGACACATCTGGCCTTGGAACAACAACTTAAGCTCCCAACCCTATACTTAACGGAAAGTGTAGATACGATAAATCATCATTCATCTGGGAAAGACAATAGATACTTCCTGTCGTTCAAACAACTACAATAGCACAATCATAAGCAATACTATTTCTATAGATTGTCTCTTCTAATTATGCTGAAAGGTGTCACAGGATTGAAGACAATAAAAGCAGAAAGAATAATGGCTTGACAACATCGCAAAATACAGTAAAATCCCATTATAACAATTTAGCCGACTGATAAAATATTTATGTAATAACAGAAATTTGCTATATACAATATAAGCAATAAAGAATAAATATAATTTGGAATGTGAGTGTCTGTGGCTGTGTCAATAAGACACAAGAAAGACAACAGCAAAAAGGTCAAGCATGCTTGACCATGGTTAGCCTTGTGGTTGATGACCAGTAAGTAAGTACGGAAACAGTTCTTTTGTACAGCTAGCGATATAGTCGCAGACACCTACTGTTCAGTGGAAGTGGTAACAACAGTGAATTTATTAATAACCACAAATGAAGTCGGACCATTAGCACAAATAATATAGCGACATAATGCATTTTTCATGCTCTGAACTACATCCTGCTGGAAATAATAGTGGAAATTGTCCGCTATAAGAGATCCAGTGAGAATTTGAGAACATACCATAAACAAATTATTTAGGATTTTGAAAAATGTTTTTAAATAGGGAAATTTGTTGAAAATGTATGAGATATAAAGTAATTCACTGAAAAAGGTAACTTACCATCTTTTTCTGTTTTTGCTGTTATATTGTGTTTTTATTATTTGACAGACTCCAGCATCAATAGAAGGCACACAAGCAGCTGTAGAAAGAATTTCTGCAGTCTTAGAAACCATATTTGGTAGGATGTGGTCTTTCACTTCTGATGCTTCTCGGGGGGACACTGCCTACTCTAAGCAACGACTGGGTGCACATACAGATAACACATATCTATCTTCACCAGCTGGGTATGTTGTTTTGTTATTTATCTCGCAGGTAAATCTTTATAAATGCTTTCATGTGTCGTGTAACGGTTGTGTTTTCCCTGTGCTCATGTATGTTTCTGTGTGTTGTGCATTGTTTCTCAAGTACTTCAAATGTTTCTATGTATTGTGTTTTCTCTGTTCTTCCGATATGTTTCTGTGTGTTGTGCATTGTTTCTCAAGTACTTCAAATGTTTCTATGTATTGTGTTTTCTCTGTTCTTCCGATATGTTTCTGTGTGTTGTGCATAGTGTCTTCTAAGTACTTCAAATGTTTCTTTGTGATGTGTTTTTCCTGCTTCTCAGATACATTTCTGTGTGTTGTGTTTTTCCCACTCATCAGATGTTTCTATGTGTTTTATGAGCCACGTAGTGCAGTGGTTAGCGCACTGGCTTCACATATGACTGGTCTTGGGTTCCTTCCCCAGTTGAGGTGGAAATGTTTTTCAGATCGCAATGGCTCCTATGTCGACCCAACCTTAAAATGGGTACCAGATTAATCCAGGAAGTAAAGACTGCAAGGGAGAGGAGATGGCCACCGCCCTCATTTGCAGAGCCTCTGAAATGTGAGATCGCTAAAATCTCACATCCTACAGCATTAATAAATGCTATTGGTTACTTTACTTTACTATGTGTTTTATATGTTGTACAATGTGTTTTTATATGTTACAAAGCATTTCATATGTGTTGTATGAGTTATGTGTTCCCTAGTTAAGATGGTGTGATTAGTGAGTAGTTTCTTAACCCAAATAACACATGTTCATTACAGAGTAGGTCAATCTATCAATGAAAAAAGCGCCAATATTTTGCATTACAGAGTAGGTCAATCTAACAATGAAAGAGCACCAATATTTTGCATTATGGTGACCATATCAAGTTCTGGCTATAGCCCTACATGTACTAAATTCATTTTGGTTGTGGCAGCCGTAAGTATTGCTTTTGACATCTCCATCCAGGACAGCCACACCAGTTGTCCCTGTCTATCTATATTTCTGTCTGCCCATCAATTTATCCATCCACCCACCATCTCTCTCTGCTTATCTGTATTGGCAGGCCTAGAAAGGGATTCAAAGAAAGGTAGCACTGTGACTTGTGTTTATGTTATAAGAGATGGCGAAGGAGGGTTTGGCAAAGTATTTACTATCATATCCAGTAGAATGTCTAAAAATGAATCAAAATAGCATACTGAAAGTTGAATGTATTAGGTCAGATGGCAAGAATGCCACAGCTATGCAGTAAATCATGACACTATGCATTCCATTCTTTACACTACATACTAATAACTGACAAGAGAACAAAGAAGATAATATAATTGATTGCCATTGCTAATGGAATATAATATACTTATTAGATATGGATGTTGCCTGCGTGTTGCTGGGATCTGAAAAGGACGCAAAGAATAGCAATACTGTTTACCTTCAGTGCATGTCGTAAGAGGTGATAAAGAAGGTTTTTGGGTGAAGTTAGCTGTCCCATTCCATATGGGATAAAAGTGACCCAGAAACCATGCTGAAGTTAGATGTGTTTGACCAAAAGATGCAGTTAACACAACACTTTCCTGTCTGCAGACTACATCCTGCTAATCTTCAGGAGTTTTAGAATGAATAAAAAAAATAGATATAAATGTATCCAATGATGATGATATGATGACTAGTTAACTAATTGAATGTATGAAGTTTGCAACAGATTTGAAGGCCTATTTATTGCTTCAAATTGGTCTTTTTATTATACTAGAATTCAAGTCTTCCAATGCTTGGAACACAATGGTAGTGGAGGAGAGACCCTGCTTGTTGATGGATTTAACGCCATTGAAATCCTGCGATCATCAAACCCCTCTGCCTTTAGGATCTTGAGTGAAACAGTGGTGCCACATGAATATAAGGAGAATACCAGTGATACTGGTCCTGGGTATCACCTGTATAGTCTGAGCACTGTCATCTCTGCACATCCTGGCTCAGGAGAATTTCTTCATATCAGGTTGCCAAACTCATGTGCTACAACTTAAATATATGGATGCCTATTAGAACATGTTAAATTTCAGTTTGTTAGTCTGATCATAGTTTTCCTGCAATTTTATTAAATTTCAGTTACTGGTATATTTTTATTTCATGTTATAACTGTAACTCTAGTTGCCTTCGTATGTTACATATTAAGTGTTTAGTGTTCTGTGAATCGCCCTGTATGCAAAACAATAGAGGTAAACAAGACTATGGCTATGGGCTAATACCATTCCAATCATATGTGGAATAACAAAGATGATAAATATATGGATATGGACAACTCTGTTCACAATCATACATGGAGTAGCAAAGAAGATAACTATATGGATATGTACTACTGTGTTCAATCTTCTGTCTCTACCCCCACGTCTTTAACGGCGCAAGAGAAATGACAATAGATAGACAGATTAGATTATAAGGGTTCAAAAGATATAGAACATTGTTAGTTAATTAGTTAGTTGTTGTCTGATCATCATTTCACATAGTTTATCACACTCATAGGTGCTCTCACATAGTTTATCACACTCATAGGTGCTCTCACATAGTTTATCACACTCATAGGTGCTCTCACATAGTTTATCACACTCATAGGTGCTCTCACATAGTTTATCACACTCATAGGTGCTCTCACATAGTTTATCACACTCATAGGTGCTCTCACATAGTTTATCACTCTCATAGGTGCTCTCACATAGTTTATCACTCTCATATGTGCTCCGATCTCCCCTTCTTGAGTATATTCACAATTACACATTAGTTCCAAAATTACAAGACAACTGAAAGTTCCTATTTCTATAATAATTCTGAGATCTGAATAGATTGGAACACTTGTGGATGTGTCTAGAGCGGCTATGATGACAATGTGATTACTAGTTAACTAACAGCATTATTGAACATGTGTTGGCAGTAGTAGTGGTTTATTGCTGACGTGTTATTATCTATGTTTTGTTTTGTTTCAGGTACAACCCCTATGACAGGGCTCCTCTGAACACAATCAAGCCACATGATATTCCAGCATTCTATGAAGCATATGATAAATTATCATCTATCATAGCCAACCCTGATAATGAACTCTGGGTAAAACTTAAACCAGGATCTGTATTGCTTGTAGACAATTGGAGGGTATTACATGGCCGTGCTGAGTTTGATGGGAAGAGAGTGATGTGTGGTTGTTATCTTTCACGAGATGAATGGACATCCAAAGCCACTCTAATGGGTGTTTTGTGAATAATTTTCTCCAGAACCTGCAATTGTTTACTCGGTCTAAAATACACAAGATGAGTTAAATTCTTCATTGGAACTGAAACCTTTACTATACTAAGAATTTTTTTTGGGACACAAGGCGATGTATTTTCAAAGCACGTTATCTAGATACTCTCGATGTAATTTCATAATGGAACTAATGTGTTCTTAAATATTTTCAACTATGTAATTTCCTACAATTCCTAACTATTAGAAAAACAATCCATAAAAATTTCATTTCTTCTTCTGTGTTCGTTCTCATACTCCTGCAGATTAGCAGGATGTAGTCCGGAGAACGGAATACGTTGTATCATGGTTTACAGCATTGGTGCGATATCTGCACCTTTTGGCCTGATACATCTGACTTCAGCATGGCTTTGGGTCACTGACCCTATATGGGATGGGATTGTCAGCTCCATCCCATAACCTCCTTAGTCGCCTCTTACGACATGCATGGTAAGTAAACAGTGTTGCTATTCTTTGCTCCCCTTTTGGGCCCTGGCAACACTTGGGCGGAAAATTTCATTTAAAATGGCATCAATTCGATGTGTGCGAATTGTAACTTTCAAAATGTATTTAATTTTCCAGTCTTTTTGCAAATGACCTACTGGAGAAAAGGAAGTTAGATATTCTAGCAGTGTTGCCACTTTTGTTTTCCTAGAACACAGAAAGTCAAATCAGTGGAATATACCAGGAGGTGGGTTTTTATATGTGCTGACAGTATTGTAAAGGTTAATTATGCAGAATTCTTTTACTGCCAAGCCGGTTTAATCGTCTCCCCATGCCACACCATGTTTTTAAATATGACCATCATTACTTGAATCATAGTCCAGTTTTGTATCTTATTCTGTGACTATTGTTACTGTTATTATTATTGTACCATACGGTGAGTTTTGGAAGTGATAATTTTACGAAGTCATTAAAAAAATCAACCAATAACATTGGTAAAAATGTTTATCTCATGTTTTAATTAAATATTTTCAATTATAATTAATACATGATTTTGTCTAGCAATGGCAGTGCCATGATCCCGTTTGTAACATTTAGCAAGCTAAGGGTGGTACGGATCCCCTCCAGTACTAGCTTAGTTTTGATGAAAGGTGTCCGGGGCCACCTATAAACAAGGCGTGTTTATATGACGTAGCACAGCCTTATTTGATAATGCACATAAACTGGGACATGTGCAGATGAAGCCTATTCATTTCCACTTTAGATAGATGTAATTTTAGTGACACTGAGTCTTTCGGAAGCATGGATATCGACATTTTGAAAGATAGAAAAGTTGAAAATTTGCATGTCCCTTCGGCATATAGCCATGATTGGCGTAGCGACTTCGATGAAGTTGTTGGACATATAGGCCTAGCTGATAACGTTAGTGTGTTAGACGTGTTTTGAGAGGTAAGTTGATTTTTAGAATAGAATATAGTATTGATCACACTGCTTTCATGATTTAGATGGTGAATATCGACTGTTTTGGAGCGACTAAAAATGACTAGGTCTATCTTTCAGATAACGATTTATGGCAAATCTATGAGGTTCATTCATTCTTACCAGTGTTCATTATGATGATTTGACAATGAAACCACATAAATACTATTTTGAATTAGGTTTATTTTAAAGGGTTCCCACTTCAGAAAATATAAAAATCATAGATAAGTAATTTTTTAATAATTTTTTTTCATTTTGTCTATTATAATCTTTTTTTTTGGTGAAAAATCATCTTTACTACTTTCTAATACATCTGGTATCACACACACACGTAAAAAATTACACCAATATATGCAGTATTCAATTCTTTATTTATATGTACAAATATTAATTAATTATCTCTAACAACAAAAAAGTTATTGAATTTTTAAACAGCCACAATCAATAACACAAATTCTCAAAAAAGAATTCAGTGGCAGGGGGAAGTTTTTTTATCTGTAAACACAGCTTGCTAAAGATTAAAGTATGTATCCATCATGTGCTCCTGAACCCATAGAAATATTAGTTTCAACCTATGATTGTCATTGCTTCAATCATAGTCCAATTCTGTATCTGATTCAAAGTATGTTATTATTATTATTATTATTTGATAAAAATGTCAGAATAATGACACTTTTGACTGGATATCATCATCCATGTTCAAGTGTTCGTCGAAGAACCGCCATAAAATAATTACATTTTCAATTATCAGCGTTGAATCGATCCAATAATTGGCTTGGCCATTTTGGAATGATATTTGTAATAAAGGGGAAGTCCAGCAAGGAATAAAACTGGTGTAGAGTAAGCAAAATTCCCCACAAAAAAAATCATATTCATGAATGACTTAAGTCATCTGTGGCATTGAATAAGACTATATGTTTTGATGACAAGTCATTCATAGAGTGAAAGTGTTGATCTTAAATTATTGAAAACTGACAACATTGAAATTGATCACTGCTATAATGTTATGATATTTGATGATAATTGGTAATCATGTTGGTCTGACATACTAAATAGAAGCATTTCTTCAACTGAGGGTTCATGTAGGGTTCTAAGAAGGTTCTAAGAGGGTTCATGTAGGCTGTAGGCTTGAAGAAATGTAATGAGCTTTATATTTACCAAATAGAAGATAAATAGACAGATATTGGACTTGAAATACGAACAAATACAACATATATTAGTTTAGATAATATAACACATTTTGATAACAATCTAGATAAACACACTACAAGGTGGGAATTTGAGCTGTTTATTAGGTGGTGGTTCTGCAATGACAAATATACATCCTGATTGATCATGTCACAAATAATAGCTAGATGACAAGAATGAAATTATGTAAAACAATTAACTGAGATCTTGAAAAAAGATTAGTCTTTTGTCAGTCGCAGACATAATGGTGTAATCCATTTTGGGCAGCAAGAGAAAAATTGTCATTTCATTAAAAAAAATATTTGTATGGTCTTTTTAAACATTTTGAGACAGTCATTAAACAAAAAAAGTTACTATTTAAGCAGTCTCTCTCATGAATATATCAACAACATATTACTATTTAAATTGTTGGTGCAATGCAGGGAGCAGTACCTACCATATTAAATGAAACAAATTCTAAGCTAGAAGAAACTGAGACTACATTATTTAATGAAAGGAAGTATTTGAAAGTCACTAGGACTGCTTCCGCATGCACTGATCTGTGTGCTAGCCACTGAGAGCTCCTCACCGTGCCCCCGTTGGATGACCCTAGCCGCACATCATTTCATTTTGTAGCACTCCTCGAGTTTGTAAAAAATGGACAACATCTTTACCTTTAGCTGGCAAGCTCAGTAAATAGACATCTCCGATTAAATTAGCCATTTTATTTAGGATTGTTGTCAGTGACGACACGAAGGCTGCGCATACTATAACAAAGCTGAAATGACACTGCACATAATATTAAAAAGTTAGAATGGTAGGTTTAAACAATACTGCTTCCTGTATAGAACCCAAATGTTACTTCTTGCAGGTATTGTTTTTAATTCCTAGTTTAGTTTAATTTTAACTTTCTAAATTGACATTGGCACACTCGGGGCAAATCCATAGTGCTCAGTCTCTTCCAGCACATGATGAAGAGTATACATGCTGATGGTTCCAGTAGCTTTCTCGTCTAGTGTCCTCATTTAGAAAATGTTCATATAAAGATCTTACGTCATTCTTACCCATAACTAATTATCTATTGCTAACACACAGTTAATGCGTTCCTGATTTTAAAAAAAACTATGGATCATTTTTAAGGTCTGAGGAATAAAAAGATAATGAAGTGTGTCCGAGATAATGAAAAGGTTAAAAAAACTACAATATTTCAGTTTAAAACCGAATACTTCAGCAATTCTTCATAAATGTTCAATTCAATTGAAATAGTCGGATCCTAGTAAGGATTGAGCAGTGTAAAGATAAGCTGAGTTATGAATCAGCATTAAAGTAAATGGTTTTTCCATAAGTGCTCATCTGCCTAGCCACGGACTGACCAGAAACTGCATGACTAGTGTTGCCTACCATACTTGCACAGTGGCTATGGCGCCATTCATCGACCTTCCCAGAACATGAGCCCTGGTGCCGTACTTCCTTGTGACTGGGGGTGTAGTTTTTATTTAAAATCACAGTCAGTGAACTCAAAACTTGGGTCAGTGTGCAAGTAACTTAAAATTATGGGTACATTACCATGGCTTAGTCTTGAGCAGTGTTCATATTTCACATTACAGTGCTAAAATTCTCCTTGTTTGCAGTTTAACATGTCTACACAGCAAGTTTGGTTTTCTTGATAAATGCTGCTGCATTTAATAGAAGCTCTGCTTCCATACAATTTTCTGTGGATACATGTCTCTGTGGGCCAGTGCAACTCCATTAACTAGTTTAGTGTAATGCAGTCTTGAAGGATATGTTTCACTGTCAGTGTTGCCTGCCCATATGGACACAGAGGTGATGGAACCAGTCTTAGGCTATTTATTGGGCTGTGTTCTGTCCTCATGCGGATGATAACTTGTTCATCTCTGTCAAGATAGAGTGATCTAATTGAGACTTGTCTTGTGTTGCATTTTTTTTAAGTGCTGGAGATCCTATTTGTAACTCTGCCTGTGAAATAAATATAAATAAACAAGTTTAAATTTGTAATGAAAATAAATTGTTTATTGGTTCCAAACGTACATGAATGCACTGTAAGCAAACCCATAAGTGCTCAGTCTCCAGCAGTAGATGTCAAAGAGTGTGAATGCTGATGGTTTCTATTTTATATAAGTTAATACGCTCAATCACAATCCGCCTGAATCCATTCACTGTTGATTCATTCCAAATCTGTCAGTTTTTGCCCGATTTCAATATGGTCTTTTAGATTGTCATCCTTCATTGTGTCCATGTCACCAAACATGCTAAACTTAGCCCTCATGTGACTACCAGTAATTATGGCTTCCAGTGTTGTTTTCCAATCATTGCTAACAGGTGTCGTATACAAGCTATGAATTTTTCAATTTGGCCTACAATTATATTCAAAACTTAATCAGAATGGACCTACTTATAATTCAGATGATATCGATAAACAATGTTTAATGGAATTTTATAAAATAAGAATGAATCAGACGTTGATGGAAAATTTGTTCAGTATTTGGATGTTAAAATAAAAACAATGTGTAGTGTAGTCCTAATTGATGACATCTTCCCATTACCACCACCAGATCCTAGACCTAGTAATGATTGGGAATAGTCAACATAGCTAATCTATGTCAATATTTATCAATTTCATGAGAAATCAAGTCCAGCAAACAGCTGTTTGAGATTACTAGATTACTCTGTATTTGATTACGCCTATCTTTCACTATTTTTACTTGAGTCGATCTTTGAGGTTCATGCAGAACAAACCAAAAATGTGTATCAGTCAATCAATAAACCCATAACCCTTCAGGGTCGTAGGGGTACCACATTGGATGCCCCAGTGTATGCTAGTAATCATTTTCAGAAACAGGAAATTCTACGTGGAAACCTGTTTCACCAGATAATATCAAGGGCTTTCTTTATGTGAACTAGGCCTATATGTTTGGAGTTTAAGCCACATAATGATGTGGTCTACTGGTGAACTGCTGAATGTGGCTAGTGTCAAGTGATATATTTGATATATAGTGTCCAGAAATATATTTGAAAGTATAAACAAATATTTTCATCTCAATGATAACTCCAAATTCATGCCATGAGGACTAGGTGTAATTTTTAAGGTTAGATATTTGTTTGATCTTATTCTAACCAAGTCAGAGAGCTAAGGATGCATGAACAAGATATTAACATTGATGGCTTGTACAGGCAGACTCCAATTCAAACATTAAACCTACCGGTATATAAAAAGCAAATCCTGGGAAATAAAAATGTTGCTTTCCGCAGATCCTCATTCTGGATATCTATACATTTTAGGTGTATGCTGGATAATCAGACAAACAGATGAAAGATGGACTAGGACATCATGTTGTCATGCTGTGTAAGGGAGACTGCTTTGCAGCATTTCATTTGAACATTCATCAGCAAACAATTTGACACAAGTAAATGAAACAGACATGAAATTGGTGCTCATTTTGTTTCCTCTCACTTGTTACATGACAAGTAAACTTGTCTTACATGACATTCACAAAGATATGTTCACAGATCAGTACCTCTTCCATTTATCTGTTAAATGGATTTTGAATCGTAAATATTAATACAAAATTGTATTTTTTATTCATTTTTTTTGCACAATCACTTCTGATTTTTGCAGTTGGGAATCAATTTGCTTTGCCCTGGGAATAAAGCCTGAGTTTTTCCTGGTCAGTTGGGGCTTGATTCTTGATTATAAACTACCGTAACAGAATGTGGGACACTCTCATAAGTGCTCTGCCCTCCATTCCAGCAGCTATCCTAGTGTATGTAGACTCAGAATCCAAGTCAAGTGTTGATTGCATGATCTTCGGGTCCTTCAAAAAAAAATTACTTTTCCTTCCCTCCGCTCTAGATAATCCCATTTCTGACATTCTCTGTATGTAGATGTATACGTTCTCGGCCTCATTGACATCATCTTCATCTTCAAATGAATTTATTACTGCCTTGATCAAGTCTGCTTTATCTCTTCTAAGCTTTGTGCCGTCTATCTGTACATTACCTGCCAATAAATCAACTCTCTCGTTTCCTCTGGACCCCAGCATGACCAGGGCAGTATAATCATGTAATATTCTGGACATTTTAGTTATTCAATAAGTCCCACCATTCTTTTCTCAGCATATACTTTTCTATCTTGCGCAGCATGCTTTGAGAGTCTGTAAATATTACTGAGTGTATTGATGTATCAGTTGTCAACAAATTAAATGCTGTTGTTACTCCCTCTTTCTCCATCCTCATGCTTGATAGTGGAGTATGCTGAAGATTTCTCAACCAACTTTATGCCATTTCTGTAGGCAACAAAATACCAACCACTTTTATTTGTATTTCTGTTAACTGAACCATCTGTGTATGTAATTATGTCGTGTGGCTCAAGTGTAGCTTGGCGAGTTCATGCACTGTAACCTGTCCATTTTCAACATTCTTTATCTATTTGTATTATTACTTTAGTCAGTGATTTCTTCTCAGTGTCTATACACAGCTGGGGCTGAAAGGGTTATGGCTATCTTAAACCCCCCGACCCCTCCCAATATAATTTGGCTATATCTACTAGAATTAATGTTTTTATTGGGTACATATTTTGCTAAAACAATTCTGAAAAAAAATAATTTTATTGGTAAAATCAACTTATTTTTTGGACAACACTGAAAATATGACGTTTTTGCAGAACATTGTCAATTTTATGTGCATGGTGTTTACTAGATATTAATAAAAACTATCATGAAATGATAATAAAATGTGGGACACACATTGAACATAATGGTAACTGCAAGTTGTCCTAAGGGCTCTTTAATCAGATCCATGGTTGAAAAGTTATGCTAACTTATGTGAAACAATACTAATAATTAAAAAAAATTAGGGTTTATTATTGTATGGGCTATCATATATACTATACCTACTACTCAGGTGTCTAGTGCTCTACTTGATACTGAATTCCATTGATTGCAGTCTAGATGTTGTCATCTTTCAACTTCAGTGCATTCCCCTTACCCATCTTCAATTCATCAACAATGGTTGTATTGGACACGTTAGTGAGCTATTACAACAAAATGATAGCACACCCTGGACTGTAGATTCATGTGATACACAGAAGGTTGGAAGAATCTATTCTAAGAGAATATAAACACATTTGCTGTTCACTTTGAAGCATCTTAAATTATTACTGTTGATTTTGAAATGTATTTATTTTTTATGAATTAAAACACTTTTCTTAAATGACAAGTAGCAGTGTGCATGTTCCTATAACAGTATGGTACGGTAAGCAATTTCCTCTAAAAGAATGTTAAATGCAAAGTACCGATATATTTAAATTTAAAGACAGTCTTTCATAAGATCACAAATATACTGTGTCACAAGTCATAACCGCTAGAATAAGGTGTCCTCTAATGTTATATATAAACAATATTAACCTACGGCTGTAAATCCTGGACAATTAGCAATAAATGAAGAGAGCACTTTAGAGAATTGGTTTTATAGAAGAATCTTGTGTGGCTCATTGTTAAGAGGGGATGTTCAAAAGTTGTAGTGGATTAACATTATCTTCTTCTTCTGCGTCCATTCTCAAACTCCTGCAGATTAACAGGATGTAGTCCGGAGAACGGAATGTGTTGTGTCATGGTTTAGAACATTGCTGCCATATCTGCGCCTTTCAGCCTGACACACCCGACTTCAGCATGGCTTTGGGTCACTGACCCTATATGGGATGGGACAGCCAACTCCATTCCATAACCTCCTTTTAAGACATGCGTGGAAGGTAAACAGTGTTGCTATTCTTTGCTCCTCTTTTGGACCCCGGCAACACACAGGTGGATTAACCTTATTGTGCTCTAGTTTTTCTCATATATATTCAAATATTCAAAGAAATTCATCATTTGACTTTTTTACTGCATCTTCCATCTGATGTTGTTCCGTCAGATATAGGCTAAGGTTCTCGTTGAATTAGAAAAACCTCACGCCGAGGAGGATCTTCTAAGGGAAGGGCCGGAAAGAGAGGAGTAAGAAGAAAAGTAGACAGAATCAGACTGAATAATGTCAACATTGGGTATTGGAATTATGCTAGCACTTTTCAGCGCGGCCCGGAAGTGCAACAATTAGCATAGGATTTCGATGTAATGCTTCTGCAAGAGACACGCCAAACAATTATAATTTCAAGGCTTCAATGAATCAAGTGCCATGCCGAATGGCGTAGGCGAACATATTTCTCCACGACTCTTGTGTTGTCAATAAGCTCGGTTGGTAAGCTTCTACCGTTACACAATACAAGTCTATCTATATAGTAACTTTTCTCTTTGTCGTCACCTATCTCTTCTGCCCTTGATCTTTCCAGTGGTTATTAAGTGTTCAAGCTGTGTTCTTCTCAGCACATGCCCTAAAAACCTTGACTGTTTGCCCCTAATGTTTGATATGATTGATCTTTTTACGCCAGCATCAATGAGAACCTCTACATTAGTTTTCTTAGCTGTCCATGGTATTTTCATCATTCTTCTCAGAAATCACATCTCTGTAGCCTCTAATTCGCTTTGAATTTTTTTGTTTACAGTCCATGCTTCACATACATAAAGGAATTTCAAGACTTAGTGAGCTATATTAAACCGACAAGCCCCACGCATCACAGTGAGGTGATCCTCGTACAACGTGGCATGTCACACTATCTACTCGACATGACATCTTGGGATAATGCAGATAGGTAGTTCCAGGATGTGCAGTTCATAATTCGTGGACGAAGATGGAGCTTTGTTAATATCTATGCTCGAAACTTCAAGCCTGAAGACTGGAATTTGCTCGAGTTGAAAGACCTCCCAGAAGATTTTCTATTAGTGTGCGGAGACTTCATTTCTGGTAATATCTCCTGGGGAAACCCAAAAACATACAGGAAATGGCACTATGCAAGGCCCTGCTAGAGACTGATCTCACTAGTGTGACAGAATGATCAGATTAGCTACAAAGGAGACAGACTCATATTCAAACATTGACCTTGCACTGGTGTCGTGTCATGGTGAAATGGAAACGGCTTACCATGGTAGTGACCACCTACCATGCTCGGTAACAATCACAAAAGGGAAGAACTGTAGAAATAACGAGAGACAACATGCCTTTAAATATAGGTGCAACGAAGAGTCAATCTTTATTAAGTTGCGACAGCTGGCATGGCAAAGAAATACAGTAAGGCTAAACATACGACAACCCCCATAGTGGACTGAAGAGATAAGAGTCTACATGGGTTAATAAGAAGCAAAGCGTCATGGAGTGACAACATAAGAGACGACAGACATGTCACCATAGAAAACAAAAAAAGTCAGAGATTACTATGAAGAAGACCACTGAAGCCTTTAAACAAATTGTGAAGGACGCCAAGAAAGATCGATGGGATAATTTTGTACAAGATGTTGCAACCGACAGTGCCCTATACACATTTTGGAAAATACTCAAGGTAATGAATCGAAAAACGGACACAAAATTAAATTTGTGCTTGTAGGACGAGTCAGCGCTTATACTAAATACAGAAGGGCAGTGCTTTCTTCAGTAGATACCTTCAACAATCGGATCAGAACAATATTGATGAACGTAAGAATATCGTGGCCACTTTAACAGCATCACTGGTAGCAAGCGATATTGCTGAGGAACTGGTCTCGTTGGAGGATGTAAAAGAGACCAAAAGAAAACATTACATAGTGCACCAGGACCCGACGGGATACACTAAAGCATCCTGAAAGATATTGCAGACGATCAGCTTAAAACAATTGTTGATGATTTCAACACAAGTCTGAAAACAGGACGCATACCAGTGGAAAGCCATTCTTACACAGCTACCTTCTCCCACTTGCAAACACACCTCGATATCAAGAGTTATCGTATCATCAACTTACAAAATGTTTACGGCAAGGTGCTGGAGAGGATAATCGCTAGAAAACTGGCCTTCGATTTGGAAAATAGAGGCCTACTTCCTGACACTCTATGTGCATACAGACCGGGGAGAGACACGACCACAAATGCGACAATCTTCGCCTATGACATCTACGAGGGATATCAGGCGAAGGAGTAAACAATGGTCGCCACGATGGACCTAGAATATGCTTACAACAGAGTCAGCTTCGGCTAGCTGATACATTTGCTAAGCGAACTCAGCATCGACTCGTGGATTATTCGATGCATAGCAAAGGTGTTAATGTACAGACCTGTTGCTCTGAAATTGGGATCCTGGACATAAGAGATAAAAACTGTAGTATCGGGATTGCCACAGCGATCGCCACTATAACTTGTACTCTTTAACGTCTACACATACAAAATAGCACAGCTTCAGGAGGCTGGACCCTGCATGATGCTAACATATACGGACGACCTCTTGCTGTGAAAGCCGGGAAAAACAGAAGAGACACGATTGATGGCGTTCAGAGTAATCTAGAACGTTTGTCGCTCTGGTGCACTGACTAAAAGGCAGTCATCAATCCCACCAAGGTAAAGATCGTCTGGTTCTTGCTGAACAACAACATGGTCACATACAAAGTATCAGCAGCCACAGTATTGACAGGGAGCAGACTATGAAATATCTAGGCATCGCTTTTGATAGAAGCCTATTTCGCGAAACATGCGGCAATATCATTCAGAAAGCTGGAAAGGGTGTCAGTGCAGTCAAAATCATGACATCTACAGAGATGCTGCAGGCAGTGATATTATCTGTGTTGGACCATGGTTTAGGTTTACTTACACTGCCGCAAACACAGGTGAATAGATTGGAGAGAGTTCAAAACGAGGCCATGAGAGCTGTCCTAGGATGCATAAGAGATATACATATCGCGACCATGAGGTTTCTTCTAGGCCTGGACTTCTAGAAAAACTAATGTGGAGGTGTTGAAAGAGTCAAATGCGAAATGGACCTTAATCAATAATATAAGAAAAAAGACAATCTTCATTTTTGGTCACTTCATGAGGCAGGGAGGTATGGAGAGCATAGTCATAACAGGCAAGATTGAAGGCAACAGAGACAGAGGGCGACAATGTGAGAAAATATCAGACAGTTTGACAACCTGGCATGGCACTGAAACAACCTTCTTGATATATACAACTGGAGACAACGAGCTGTAGAGAGCCAGCATGCATATCACCTGATGATGATCTTTCCTAGCCAAAATTGTGATCTTTTTCCTGAGACTTTTTAGTAAGAACGAGTAAAAGCGGTACTATTGACGTTCATATGGCACAGCTAAATATAGGCCTGACTATAGACGTCTACTGCTCAGGAAATTGGTGAAACCTTGAATGTATGTAGGTATGTATACACATTGCCAAAATCGGGCCATTGAAACAAATGAACCAGCGACACAATGCATCCCCTATTTCTTGATGTTATCCCGCTGGAATTCGAATATGACCATTGTTCTGTTACAAGAGCAATTCAGCAGGAGTTTGAGAACAAACACAACATCAGCAGGAGTTTGAGAACAAACACAACATCAGCTGAAGATCTAACACGCCACAGGGGAAAAAGATGACCATATGTTTAGAAACATTTTTAAACATCCAGTCCAGACACATTCTTCGTCCAGTAAAAGTGAGTCATCGTAAGAAAAACTAGACACTAATTTTCTCATCAGATGTGTTGTGCTTGTCATAGACTGACAGGTACATGACAGCCATATTTGTTTGTCTTACATCCGTAGCTATAAATAATAGGGCTACAAATTATATAACACAATAAATGCTAATTATGCTCCGTCTTATATTGTTTTGTGTCGGTAATACGTCATTACTCTTAAGTGATTGGTTATCAATCACAGCAGTATATACACGTCTTTTGTATGTGTGGTTTACCTAAAAAAAATCAATTTCATTTCTTCGTTTTTGAGTGATTTTCAATGGCGTTATTAGGGAAAACCACTAAAATATAACCTTATATATATATATATATATATATATATATATATATATATATATATATATATATATATATATATATATATATATATATATATATATATATATATATATATATATATATATATATATATATATATATATATATATATATATATATATATATAAATATAAAAAAGGAGATTTCAAACCAACCCCCTTATCTACAGGGTTGGTTTGAAATCTCATTTTTTCAAACGTCTATCTATCAATATAGGGTCATTGATATGGATTTTCTTAGGGAGGGGTTTCCTTAAAAAATAAGCTTTTCGTTTCATTTTGGGGGAAAATCCACTGTTTAATTATGTTAACTGGGTGGGGTTACCATTGTTTTGTAGGGTTAGAAATAATATTTTATTTTCCTAGGGTAGTGGTTTAAACCACTCAAAACACTCCCATATCCATTTAGCAAATAGAACATGACTTTTAGTACTAGGAATTTAGCCAAAAAGTGGGTAAAACATCATCCATTAGAGATGTCTCAAACAAATTGTCTTCATAATCTTTCATAACAAAGAGGACTTCACACTAGAAAATATGCAAATAATCTTTTTTCCTTCTTTTTTTAAAAAGAAGTAAAACCCTCTCCGTACTGAAAACGTATATATGGCCTAGCTATCTATACATCTATCTGTCTATGTAGAGATCAGTTATCTATACATCTATCTGTCTATGTAGAGATCAGTTATCTATACATCTATCTGTCTATGTAGAGATAAGCTATCTATACATATCTCTGTCTATGTAGAGATAAGCTATCTATACATCTGTCTGTCTATGTAGAGATAAGCTATCTATACATCTGTCTGTCTATGTAGAGATAAGCTATCTATACATCTGTCTGTCTATGTAGAGATAAGCTATCTATACATCTCTCTGTCTATGTTGAGATCAGCTATCTATGCATCTATCTATGTAGAAACACATTTTGTCAATCGAGAGACATATTGCTGTTTAGTGCCCCTATGACTAAATTTGTAAACCATTTTACTTGTGTTCACGAGGTTATTGTCCACCGCGAATTCGGGCACACAGCGTATCTCCATTCTCTGTATTACACCTTGTTGGAAATCTAGTTGAACCATTGTCATGCAACAAGAGGGATCCAGCGGGAGTTTGAGAATGAACGCTAACAAACGAGGTTGTAGGTTCTAAATCGGGTCGCAATATTGTCTTTCGAAGTGGATTTCTTTACAAGGTATCTGGAATTTATCACTTGAGTTACGCACTGACGTGATCTAATGCGAGCATCACGCGAGGCAGAGTGCTACTATGTTTAGAATGACGAGATACAATGCATATGAAGAAACTCCCAGAACAAATCAATCAATCCTGAACATTCTGTGCCACAAAAGCTGCAGATAAACGGATGCACTGTGAAGAAAAGCGTAAAATCCCATCTTTGCTTATGGAAATATACTCTCGAATGGCACAAACATGAATCAGTGGTTATTCTAGAACTAGTACAGAAAGAAGAGTAATAAGTATCATTTACTGAAATTGTCATGAAAACAGATCAATAATGTTTTCTGTGTTTCCTGTCTACAAACTGGGATACACATATTTAATTTTAAACACAATCACGATTGCCAGAAGACAGATCAGAACAGCCACCTGCTTGTTTAATCCGACGTGGCCAGATTTCGTTCATCTGTCAATGAAATAACTACCAGTCTAGTTCCTGTTCCTGTTGTCAATGTGACGGATTTAATAAACGCGCCGGCTTGTCTATTCTGTCTAAATTTGTCAATAATAATACAAATACAAAACGTGTCCTGCGATGTAACCATATTTTAACAAGTTATATTTGTGTGAAATAATTATTGCAAAATACAAATGTTTGTTATAAACATGACTTGAAAGTATGTGAACATTGAATGACAGAATAAGATCGGTTATGAAAAGATTTGATGTAGATGAGAACGGCAGGATTCGGTTTGCCTGTAAAGAATGTCTAGGAAATGGAAGTTGATTGACGTACTCTGAGGGAACCATAAAACTGTATCGCAAGAGGTATTGACATGGAATCAACAGAGAAAGAGAAACCCAGAAGAGGGACGATGCATTTATCGCGACAATGTCACCACATGGAAGAACCTGGAGAGAAAAATGGACAGGGTAGACTAAATTACTTTTCCGTGACCTATATTATTATAATGACCAATTGTTTGATTTCCGGTATGATTTCCGGTAGTAACGTCCGTTGGTGGAGGGTGTTTCTCTAATCAAGTCTGTGTCATTCTGTCGATTGTTGGATTAATCACCTAACATCGTAAAGTCCAGACGATGTGTGTAACAGAAGTCATTTCATTCCAAGGGTAGACCAAAAGAAGCACTCAGAAGAACAATACTTAGAGAAAGTAAAACAATCAATATCCATACTATTCAAGAACTGCACAGAATACATTTGAATAGACAGAATTGGAGAGATCTGACCTCTACCCTATGAGCTAACTTCAGCGCAAAAGGAAAATGAATGAATGAATTGTTTGATTTATCGACAACTGTCAAAGCAGGTGTTCAATACGTAACATGCACATGTGAAGAAAGTAATAATCATTAAAACTAAGGATGTCTACGAGAATAGAACAACAAGAACACACGTCTTTGTCCTTACTTCTTTTCTGTACACTTCCCAGCCTTGGAACAATCTACAGCTCTATTTCAATAGTCTCTTTCAAATATTGTTCTGCTGTTCTCCATGTTATGTTTCTTCCATGTTTTCTCTTACTTTCATGTGTCCATCTTAGAACAGTTCTACATACGAAACTAAGTTTCATGTGGCTATCTTAGAACAATTCACAGTTCTATATACGAAACTAAGTTTCATGTGGCTATCTTAGAACAATTCACAGTTCTACATACGAAACTAAGTTTCATGTGGCTATCTTAGAACAATTCACAGTTCTATATACGAAACTAAGTTTCATGTGGCTATCTTAGAACAATTCACAGTTCTATATACGAAACTAAGTTTCATGTGGCTATCTTAGAACAATTCACAGTTCTACATACGAAACTAAGTTTCATGTGCTATCTTAGAACAATTCTTAGTTCTACATACGAAACTAAGTTTCATGTGGCTATCTTAGAACAATTCACAGTTCTATATACGAAACTAAGTTTCATGTGCAATTAATTTTTTTTTTTAAATTTTTGATTATAAATTTAATTTAATTCGATTTTTGATTAGAAACTAGTATAGCATGATGATACTGGGATCATTTCGACATGTACTGAGCTTGATAGCTCATCGATCAAGTACAAGTAAATACTTTCAGTGACCAAGTCAGTTATTAGTTTTTTCCACCTGATCGCATTCTATTGATAGCCTTCAATCAAAGATCATCTGAAAAGAGAAACAGGGGAACACCAGACGAAGATGGATAGATAACATCAGAGAAATACTAGAACATCAAGGTTGCTCCATGGCAGAGGCATCACAGTTAGCTAAAGAAAGAAGACTTCGATTCCCATGGCGCCTAGCGGCACACATGGATCGAAAAAACAAGTCAAGACACACGTTCTTCCATTTCCCCAGGCCATTGCCATTTTTAACATTCTCTGCACATGCACATTAGAGATTTTCTGAAACACTATCGTTACACTCCGGGCATCCTCAAATGAGTTTTGTCTTTTTCAACAGATGACGAGAAATGTACGTATATCGATAGTTTACGTATCCGATTGATTAGATATCTTTCTCATCCTACCCTTACTTGCCCTTCTCTACCATCTCCTCCAGTAATTTTACATTGTGGCGAGATGGGTGATTAAGGGGGGGGGAGAGACTAAGAATAGACTATCCCAGCTCACTGTGTCAGGGTTTACAGCTTAGCTGCGATATTTGCGCCTCCTGTGCTAACACATTCGACTTTAACATGACTTCTGGGTAACTTTGACCCTTCATGAAAAGCGATATCCAAATCCATTGCTAAACTCCTTTGGTCGCCTTTTACGACAACATAAAAGGTAAACAGTGTTGCTATTATTTGCTCCCTTTTCAGGCCCCGGCAACACATAGA
Source organism: Meghimatium bilineatum (assembly GCA_034231615.1). Taxonomy (NCBI): domain Eukaryota; kingdom Metazoa; phylum Mollusca; class Gastropoda; order Stylommatophora; family Philomycidae; genus Meghimatium; species Meghimatium bilineatum. The sequence goes on from CM067299.1 coordinate 56,646,766, forward strand.
CGCATAATCCTTTATACCAGTTGTTCTTGACCCATTTTCACTCACAGCCCATTTCACATATATTTTGTCTGTGCCGCCACCCCGAACAAAAAAAACTTGGGTAGTAGGAAGAAAGCAATAGTAACAACTATGAGCCATGGATCAATTTAAGTGGTGTCTCTTATAACCAATTATCTGAAAGTATACAATATGATGAATAATCGAAAAAGGGAACTCCATATGAACTCTCATATCAATAAGTAAGTCACAGATTATTGTTGTAAAGAATAGAAATGCAATTGGTTATTTATAAAGGTAGAAGTGTAAGGTTACAACATAAAGTACTATGATCAACGTGTGCGGCAGACTATAATTGCGAACCGACATTTGTTGTACACGCATACATAAATGAACTGCAAAATGTCGACCGCGCACCAGGAGTGTACAAAGAATGAACGGCGTGCTATTCTGAGTGATCTTTTTTGTTGGGGGGGGGGGGGAAGGTTTTTTATAGGTAAAAAAAAAGTTTTTACCAATGATATTTATAATGATTCTTGTTTACACTCAGAAATGTTTAACGCGTAAAGCGGTGCATCTTATCACAAGGACGAGCACCACTTGTTGATGAAGCGCCACCTAGTCGTCCAATCAAAATTACAATAGAAGATACATGCGCAGCACGTGAAGAAAATTTTTCCAGTTGACAGGCGAGCAAAGGTAGACAAGATTGCAACTGCTGTAGAGTGTTAGCACGTTCAGCCGACAACATAACGCATAGATAATTGATATTCCGGTAAGTGTGCACATGATGAATGCACAGAGAAAATACTGAGTAAAACTAAATGATCCGCGTGGACATACTCTTGCATCATGAGATAAGTGGTTTCCACAGTTTTAAAGAAAATTATATGGAGGAATGTAGGAAAATTGTCAGTCTAAAAGCAGATCCCGTCACCAGCCATTTTTAAAAATATAGGCTTCTCTCATAATAAGCCTTGAAAAATCATTGAAAAAGCTATCTGTGTTTTTAGATTCCAAGGAACCACGAAAATTGGATTTTGGTTCTTAAAGTGTGTCACAGACATGAATAAATTGAGAACCACTGGTCTAGTGGATGTTATAGTCTAGTGACCATTTTATTACCAAGCCTATGTAATATCTACACAGAGAATATCTTTAAAAATATAGAAGAAATACCAGGACTCAAGATCAATGGGAAAATAATAAACAACATTAGATATGCAGATGACACTGTTCTTTTGGCAGAAAGTGAACATGAACTACAAAGACTAATAGATCAAGTCAATAAATCAAGTAATGAATATGGACTGGACTTAAACATTCAAAAGACAAAAACCATGATAATCAGCAAAGACACAGATGAACAGGAGGTAAACGTAAACATACAGGGAGTGAAACTACAACAATAAAACAGTATCAATATCTTGAACACATAGTCACAAATGATGGCAGATGTGAAATAGAAGTTAAAAGGAGAATAGGAATGGCTAAAAGTACCTTCAATGACATGAGGAAATTATTAATATCTAAACAAATTACAAACAAGTTAAAACTGAGAATTATAAAATGCTACATCTATTCCATATTAATGTATGGCTCAGAAACATGGACACTAAATAAACAATTAGAAGACAAAATTGATGCCTTTGAGATGTGGGTATATAGAAGAATAGGGAGAACATCATGGAAAGAGAAGAAAACAAATAAAGAGGTGCTAAAGACACTTAATATGAAGAAAGAACTACTAAGAGAAATAAAGATCAGGCAAATAAAATACTTTGGACACATTAAAAGACATGACACCTTATTGAAAACCTTACTTAAGGGTAAAGTCAAAGGGAAGCGAGCAAGAGGTTGGCAGAGATACAAGTGGGAGAGTAACATTACACGATGGACAGGTGACAGTCTAGCAGAGTGCACCACCAAGACAAGAGACAGGAGATGTTGGAGATACGTTGCAGCCAACCTTCTTTGCGGAGACGGCACTTGATGATGATGATGATAGTCTACTGAAGGGTTTTTCGATGTGGGCGGAAACGCCCACTAGGGCCAGTGAGAGACTTCAAGACGCGATGCAGAGTTAAGAGAACTGTGTGGGTCGATATAGGGTCACGGGACGATGTAGGGTTAATGGGTGCGATAAAGCCCTAGCGAACACTAAACCAATGAAATGGCTGAAATAAATGTTCCTTATGGCGTTTTCGTACTTCATACTGTTGTTTGTATAATGTATGTGCTAAATGTAAATGTGAATTAATTACTACTCCTCACCATAAACAAATACTCTTGTGCTTGATGTGGGAAACATTGTTTATCAATGATACTATTAATCTACTGAAAAAAAATTATTTTTTTAAAAAGTTCACTCTGATAAATGTAACCAACACGTAACGTGTTTTCAGGATTTAAGAGAAAAGCGTTAAAAACAGAAGACAAGGCATAACATTTCTTCTACTTCAAGGCAAGGCGAAGATGATGTTTTCACTTAACATACAGCATAGCTTTACTTATAGCAACATCTGGAAAACCCCACGCCATTGCATAAAAATAGACAATACCGACCATTCACAAAGTTTTGTACCAATTCCCAGATACGGGCTTAAAACATATTAATCTCGGTACAGTTCAGATGTTATTGATGAGATGTCGCGTGAACGATGTTGAAACAAATTCTGCTCCACATTGAAAATTACAAAATTTAGCTTCTATCTGGATGAGTTTTCGTTCCTTAGAAAGAAATCTTTTCTGCTCCCCATATGTCTGCTTTGTTGAATATGATAACATTCATCAAGAAATGCTTTTACAAGAACTGTTGCAACAAATACAAAAGGAGAATAAATAGTTTACAAGTTCTACGAAGTCTTTCGTCTTGATATGACATACATATGACAAAAAAACTCACCTGTTCAATGGGTAGAGGACCGTTCATTATTGGTCACCACAAGAACTATACTGCATACTTTAAACAGGCTGTGCACAGTGTTACACCATTTCATTGTGTCGTTAGTCGACAACATCTCGTAGCAAAGAATATCAGCGGTAGTTTTACACTCTGCTCTCAATATAGTTATTTCTGCCATTAATAAAACCGAAGTTCATTAACTGAACTCAAGTTTTTTCCATTAGCTTTGCCTTGATCATAATGAAAACTATGCATGACTCTTGGTGCACACCGAAGTAAAATAGATTTAAAAAATAGATTGTCCACAACTTCTTTTCCCTCTTTTTAAAAGTACGATTGAGTTTTTAGAATCAGTAAATTCTCATATTGGTCAATAGCCTGCGGCTATTAACAAGTATGATGTTGATTACCTAGCTGGAATTTTATTAAAATTCAATAAGCTCAACTAACTTGTAGCTGCAAAGTTTTAAAGTGAATATGATCAAGCCAACTTGTACCTGCAAGGTTTTGAAGTGAATATGAGCAAGTCAACTTGCACCTACAAGGTTTTAAAGTGAATATGATCAAGTCAACTTGTGGTTGCAAGACCTTGAAGTGAATCTGATCAAGTCAAGTTGTGGCTGCAAGACATTGAAGTGAATATGATCAAGTCAAGTTGTGGCTGCAAGACCTTGAAGTGAATCTGATCAAGTCAAGTTGTGGCTGCAAGACCTTGAAGTGAATCTGATCAAGTCAACTTGTGGCTGCAAGACCTTGAAGTGAACCTGATCAAGTCAACTTTTGTTGCTGCAAGACCTTGAAGTGAATCTGATCAAGTCGACTTGTAGCTGCAAGGTTTAAAGTGAATCTGATAAAGTCAACTTGTGGCTGAAAGACCTTGAAGTGAATCTGATCAAGTCAAGTTGTGGCTGCACGACCTTAAAGTGAATATGATCAAGTCAAGTTGTGGCTGCAAGACCTTGAAGTGAATCTGATCAAGTCAAGTTGTGGCTGCAAGACCTTGAAGTGAATCTGATCAAGTCAAGTTGTGGCTGCAAGACCTTCAAGTGAACCTGATCAAGTCAACTTGTGGCTGAAAGACCTTGAAGTGAATCTGATCAAGTCAAAATCAACCGTCAAAGCATTTTTTTCAAGCTTCCACAATAACCTCAGAATATTGGACGTAAAGAATTGTACCAATTTCCTAGTTTTCTCTAACATGAGGAATCTATGTCTGATGACGATTTCTAAATCTTCACTAAACACCTGATCAATGTGGAACAAGATACATATGAATCTTTCCACGATTTGATTGAACTACAAACGAAAGATTGGATTATATATCTGTTTGAATATGTGAGTGAAGTCGCAGTAAGTAGTGAGAAAGAACTCTGTCACTATGAAAAAATGACCGTGAAATGAAGGCCATATTTACGAGATAAACGATAGGTTAAAGTCAGATATGATCATAACATTTCCTACATTGTGGCAGAGAACAAAATTATTCTATCGCTTTTCACACATCATACTTAGTGGAAATTGATTTCAGTGCCGCATCATAGTTACGCACGGAGTTACTTGCTATGAGTGGCACTCTCGGCAAGCGGCGTGCCGCTTCGTTGAGAGTGACGGAGTACATATGGGAAACCGAGTACAGTGAAGTCAATCCTCTACGACCTTTGAACCCTTTTTGAATCATAGGTTCTTACGAAGGCAAGAAACAGCGTGGACATTGCTGAAAGAAGTAATTTACGTCGTCTTGGCAATATGAACTCCATATGAAAAATGATGAACTCAATTCCAAGCATCAGTTTCATCCTGCTTCCCATTACAATGTAAAAAGTTAATAAAGTTACTGGGGAAAAATTCACGGAAAAAAGTTACAATTTTGACTAGGAAAAAAAGTTACAGGAAAAAAGGTCGCAATTATTTTATGGTGTAGGTAATGAAGTCATAGAAAAAGAATTTCGGAAGGAAAAAAGGCACACTTTTGGCTAGGAAAGAAAGTGAAACATAAATATTTAAATAAGACATCTGTAAATATTTAAAACAACTTACACTATATTTTTACATAACATTTTGTGAGGTGGGACCAACTAGCCACTCCATTACAGAGCCGACAAAACATACCGGGTATCCATTTAGTCATTTTCATTATGCATATGCCTTTGAGACCTGAACTACTTTCCATACTTCTCTAGTAAACTCTTGCAGATGTGCAGAATTCAGTCCAGAGAACGGAGTGCTTTGTGCCTGAGTAACAGCTTGGCTGCGATATTTCTCGACCCGACACATCCGACTACAACATTTCTTGTGAGACACTTTGACCTTTTTTGTGAGACGGAACAACCAAATCCATTCTAAAAAATCTCCTTAGTCGCCTTTTACCACATACAGGGAAGGTTACAGTGTTTCTATTATTTACTTCCCTTTCTTACTACCGCAGGGAAAGTTACAGAGTGTCTATTATTTGTTTCGCTTTCTTACCACATGCAGGGAATGTTACAGTGTGTCTATTAGTTGCCTCCCTTTCGGCCCCGTAAACTAAATAATAATACAAAGAAATGATTAATATAATATTTTGTTTTTTTTCTTGTGGCTTTTTTCCATGTTTTTTTTTTTTTTGTATTGTGTGACTTTTTTTTCCTATGACTTTTATTTTGAAAGTTTTTTTCCTGTGCATTTTTACCGTGACATTTTTTTTACATGTTACTTTTTTTCCTGTGACTTTTTCCCTACAATCTAAGATATGTTTAATTAATATTGAACATTCCTCGGCTGATGTGTAAAAAATGAAAGTATGATTTAAAATATCTTTCTTAATTCACAGATGTTATATTGTAAGGTTTGAGTATGTGTATAATAAATAGTACCTTCAATGTTACTAATGTTACGAACTTTTATTTTTCCGGTTGCAACATACGGCTGCGAAACATGGACTCTAAGTAAAACAGCGGCAAAGAGGATCAACGCCTTCGAGCTGAAATGCTACAGGAAGATACTTAGAATATCATGGAAGGATAAAATCAGAAACTCAGATATTATAAACACACTGAATATTCCAGAGTGTTGGTTACTAAACACAATAACAAAAAGAAAACTACGCCTGTTTGGTCATATAAAGAGACATAACTGTTTAGAAAGAAAAACGATGGAGGGAAGGGTACCTGGGAAGAGGAGAAGGGGCAGACCAAGAAGACGATGGACTGACGACATTAAAGATAACATGAATACATCGCTAGAAAATGCAAGCCACATCGCCCAAGACAGAGAGAGGTTCAGAGAGTTCATTGGGAAGACAACGTTCTGGAAGGAATACGTCACATGACACACCTTCAATGACATGAGGAAATTATTAATATTTAAACAATTTCATTCATTCATTCATTCATTCATTTTCCCTTTGCGCTGAAGTTAGCGCATAGGGCAGAGGTAAGATCTCTCCAATTCTGTCAAACAAATTACAAACAAGTTAAAAATGAGAATTATAAAATGCTACATCTATTCTATATTAATGTATGGCTAAGAAACATGGACACTAAATAAACAATTAAAAGACAAAATTGTTGCCTTTGAGATGTGGGTATATAGAAGAATAGGGAGAACATCATGGAAAGAGAAGAAAATAAATAAAGAGATATTAAAAATACTTAATATGAAGAAAGAACTACTAAGAGAAATAAAGTTCAGGCAAATAAAATACTTTGGACACATTAAAAGACATGACACCTTATGACACCTACTTGAGGGTAAAGTCAAAGGGAAGCGAGCAAGAGGTAGGCAGAGATACAAGTGGGAGAGTAACATCACACGATGGACAGGTTACAGTCTAACAGAGTGCACCACCAAGACAAGAGACAGGAGATGTTGGAGATACGTTGCAGCCAACCTTCGTTGCGGAGACGGCACTTAATGATGATAACGATAATAAATAGTAATAAATGGGACAAATTGGATGGTGGTGGACTGGGGGGGGGGGTGATGGATTGTTTGTGGGTTGGGAATCGTTGATCTATAAAATCTATACGAAAAGGAGAGGTAGAAGGAATACATTTGAGAATCACTGATCTAGTGGTTCCCAAAGTGGGCCTTGTGGCGTATTATGAGAGAGGGCACGAAGAACACATGTGGAAATGGGGGCCACGAACTAAGAAAAGGTTGAGAACTACAAGTATATTCAATCTCATGCGCTATCCTCTTTAGCCGCATCTTACGCCATGCATTACCTACTACATAGTTACTAGTATATAAAAGAAACGTGACAAATAACTGTAGATTGTGATGTCAAGTTGAAACGTGAAGTAAAGACATAAAATGGAAACACATGAAAGGAATTGAAGTCATTGATACGTTAATGAGTTAGGAAAAATTCGCTTCAGACGTATCAGTAATGTCAAAACTATTATAAATGTATCTATGACACAAAGAAGGAAATAAATTAGCAAGTGTATCCTTTATCTGTGATGAATAGTATGGAGACAAACAAATAGTAACGTACCATTTAAATGCCCATAGCTACACCTTGATCTGGTCGAACAAATGTCGCCATTGAAGTTAGACATGACGTTAATAAGTTCAGTGAAACGACAGATTGTTAGAGTGGATACAAAGAGATTACCTTTCAGGGATTCATTATGTGGAACACTTGTGTAGAAAAGGCCAGAAAGGGGAGCAAAAATTAAAAGCATTGTGACATGTTCCCTCTAAAACTGTATCTGCCTGCGTGGTTCACATAGTAGCTGATAGAAATACAAGTCTATAAGTAACATACATCTAACACGAAGAGGTAGTTAGTTGAGTGTGAGGACTCGGGATATCCCAGATGTTACGCCGTTTGCTTTGTGTTTAAGTGGTCGTGGGCTCGATTCCGGCTCGTAATCTCTTGTTTACAAAGTGAGTTTTCTTGGAGATCCCTGGGGATTAGAGCTTGAAGATATGGGGTTACGAGCTATGGGTTGTACTCTTGACAATCCTCTGTTGAACGTCCCGCTCTGTTCCGGAGTACAAATGGGGAAATTCGTGTACAATAAAATCAATCCTCTACACCATAGGTTCACAAAGTGGTATGTATAGGCCACCAACGTCGATTTCAACGAGTCCACGTCAGCGAAAATGGAGGTGGGGGAGGGGGGTTGCGCGAGACATACTCTTTTTAATAAATGCGTGAAAAAAATTGTGCATGTTTTGTTTTGGTTTTGTTTTACAATTGTTCAATCTACAAAAAAAAAGTGACAGCTGTAAAAAACACAATTGAAGTTGATATGTTAAGGAAAATTCAGTATTAGGCATTGATCACCACTATCGCCTGTACTCTTTAACGTCTACACATACAATATAGCGTGGCTTTAGCAGGCTTCACCCGGCCGGATAGTAACATATGCGGACGACCTTTTGCTGTACAAACATGGCAGAAACAAAAGAGATATGACTGATGGTGCCCAGAGCAATCTAGGACATTTGTCGCTCTGGTACACTGACGACAAGGCAGTCATCAATCCCACCCAGACAAAGATCGTCTGTTTCTCGCTGAACAAACAACATGGTCACAGACACATTACCAGCAGTCTCCTGCATGGACACGAACCTTGACAGAGAGCAAACTATGAAATATCTAGACATCACTTTTGATAGAAGTCTATATTTCGCGAAACATGTGGACAATGTCATCCAGAAAGCTGGGAAGGGTGTCAGTGCAGTCAAAATATGGCATCTGCAGAGATGTCGCAGCGAACTTTTTTCATATGATGCAGGCAGTGGTATTAGACCATGGTTTAGGTTTACTTACTCTGTCGCAAACACAGGTGGATAGATTGGAGAGTGTTCAAAATGAGGACATGAGAGCTGTCCTATGATGCACAAGAGATACACCAATTGTGGCCATGAGGTTTCTCCTAGACCTACCGAGCATGAAATCAAGACATAAAATATCTCAGGTTCTTATAATACTTCAAGATTACTTCAAGATCGCCAGTAATGATCATCACCTCTTACACCAATCTCTAAACAACACAAAAGGAAGGCATATCAAGAGAGGAAAGTCTTGGATGGCAGAAGCAGAAGATACCGTATTTAGAGTTTGTGAACTGGAGGTAGTGGGAAGAGGCTGTGGATGGGTAACATTTGGTAAAAAGAGAAAGTTATTGACAACATAGATGTTGGGATACAGATGGGAAGATAGTGCAGCGACTGGGCTGCCAACAGAACAGAGGGAATGATCCAAGAACTCATACTGCTGCACTCGAAGCCACATGATACAATAATGTACACAGATGACTCGGTAACACAAGAAACTAACACGTATCGTTGGGGTTTCGTGGCCTACCAAAATGGCAAGATTAGCTGAGAAGTCAGCAGCGTACTCCACTACAACATCGAGTATGAGAATGGAAATAGAGGCGGCCATCAACAGACTCTGATTCTATCGGACGCTCACAGTATGCTGCGCAAGATAGAAAAGTGTATGATAAGAACTGAATGGGTCACTGCTCAACAACGCGTATAGATTTACTGTCTAGGTCATGCTGATGTCAGGGGAAACGAAAGAGCCGATGTGTTGGCTTGTAAAACCTTGGTGAACGGAACCGATATAAGAAGAGATAGGATTGAATTGATTAGAGCAGTCATGGATACCCTACGAGGAGAAAGTCGAACGAGAATATGTACATATTCAGGGAATGGTAGAAATGGGAGTGACTTTAGGCGATGGGAGAAAGTGCCCCCTCTCAGGAAAAATCAGAAGAACCTGTAATCAGCAACTGACTGGGACACTGAGATTATACAATTTTAGATGGCTGACGGAACGGCAAGCAGAGCATATATGTGAATACCCCAAGTGCTGTGACACTTGTTCCTAATCAAGAATCAATATTAGACAGGTTTTATAAAACAAAACAAAAAATCGGCAAGGTATCTACGCGGCAAAAAAAGTTTGGGATTCACTTAATCTACACCTTTTTAGCCAGTTTTATTTTAGTTTGAAAACTCAATGAGGATGATAAAATAGTCAATTAAAGACCACCTTTAAGAAATATGTATCTTACTATTGAATGAGACAGATGACTTTGTTGAGGAAGTCAGGTTGAATAGCTTCGGATCACGTCGAGGTAGTATTTTACCAGGAGCATTCTTCATATCTTACTATTTTTCATACATCAAGCACAATGATATTTATGCTCCATGTGGAACATACATCTTAAACTGCCCCTTTCCCCAATCCAGCGATTATTGCACTGTCGCCTTCATTTGTGTGCACAGTATCCGAATTGTCTTTGTGCCACCGGTGCCCAAGAGAGGAGTACAAATAGCAAAACTGTAACCTGTCACATATGTCATAAAATGCTACTAATGATGATTGGGAATGGGTTGGCCCCAAAATACATTCTGAAGTCAAATACATCGGGCCGAAATGAACAGACTGTAGACTGTACTTCCAAGCTGTAGATTATGACAAATCGCATTGAATTTCCGGACTACATGCAGCTAGTCAGCAAGAGTTTCAGAGCCAACAGAGAAGGCAAAAAGGAGATGGGAATTGATCTAGTATTTCTTCTACTGTATTTCGCGAAGTATTCTGTGTCCTTCCAAACTCATCTCATTCCATACATGTTCCAGTTCAGTATTATTTCAACTATGTTGTCATTTCTATTTCTGAATGTCATATCCAACTGTTGATCTTTGATTTCATTCGATATTGGGATCTGATGAAATGTTCTCTCCTACAACTCACCATCAGATGTTGACTTCAGCCATTTGGTGAAAATTAGACGATGGAGAGAGACATCAATTGAATATTGATTTTTAAAATTATCTATTGAAATTAGACAATGGAGAGAGACATCAATTGAATATTGGTTTTTAAAATTATCTATTGAAATTAGACAATGGAGACATATATTGAATATACATTTTTGGCTAGCCCGTAGATAATGGGTGCTTGTTAGTTCAACCTTCTCCTCCTTGGGTGTCGGAGAACAACATTTAGTACTAGATTCGCCACTTTTTTAACCCCCCCCCCCCAAAAAAAAAAAAAAAACCAAAAAAAAAACAAAAACATAACGATAACGCTACACGATAACAAAGAAAAGATTTTTTGTTATAAAAGTAAAAAAGTTTGTTTAGCCCCTCCCCATAATTTTTTTTAATGAAACCGTATCTACAGCACTAGACGTTTGTTTCTATCCCTAAAATTACGAACAATGAAGCTCGTGTTTCCTATGCAACGAGGGGATTCTGTAGAGATTTTAATCATACACAGAAAGCTCAAACTCTCAGGAGTATACAAATGCTTCTGAAAAAAACCAACCTTTTACTTAGAAGAGCAAATCCTAATTGTATAGATGAAGTTCTGATGAAGCACAAGAGGATAGTATCACTATGGACATGTCAAATTCGATGAGTTTGCTGTTTGATGGTACCAGATCTGTTCAGATCTTTCGCACATGGAAACATTAAGTTGTCTATTGTCTTTTGTCTTCTGCCAGATGGTTTGTGATTCACTCTTGCCGTTAAGCGTAGGGGTGATTGGAGCTCGAGCTTGCGTTCTAAAGCCAGATGTGTGGCCTCGGCTGTGCTATGACCGTGTCTCTTCAGGATGTCCCTGACGTTTTCTATCCATCTTTTCCGTGGTCTTCCTCTGGCTATGTACCCTGATTTCATTTGGTTATATGCTTGTACGGGCAACTTTTCGTGATGCATTCTCATAATGTGGCCACATCACTTGATCTGTTCTCTCTCTTTGTAATCTGTACAAGGTATTATACCTATTATGTCCCTGATATATTCTTTTCGCAATCTATCAAACCTGGTGACCCCGGCAGCTTTCCTCAAGCATTTCATCTCACATGTCACTTAAAAAAAAACATTTAAAAAAAAACTGCCATATAAGTACGTTGAACAACTATTACAAAACATGAGCGACAGAAGATATCTAAGAACCTCATTAATCTGTGTTAGTTATCAATTTGGGTAACTGTTGTTATTGTGTTATTATTGTTTTGGGTATTGTCATTGTATAATTGTTATTATTTTTTGTTTGCGGACGACTGCGCTCAACCGAGACCGTCTGAGGTAAAGATCTCTAAACAGAAAGTAAAACAGCCTTTATTCGCTACGTTTTTCACTATTGTTGTGAATTTTGTTGGTCACTGCTTATATACTTAGAGTTGCATGCCAAAAAAGCCAAGGTCGACCAACGAAATGAACATAAATAATAAAAAGCAGCCTTTCAGGTAATGTTTACTTTCTGTACACAGGTCCTTACTGGAGCCCAGTCATGGTTCAACGTTACTATATGCAGGATAGCATAGACTATTCGCCTTCTCATATAATGATTTCGGTTTCACCATCAGTAAAACAGAAACAGCAGTGATGCACCAACCAGAACCTGGTGTACCCTACACTGAACTCTCCATCACAGCTCAAGTAAAGAAAAAACAACTCTTCAATGCAAACAAGTTTTTGTAATCTCGACAGAACTTTATCAAATAGCATAACAGTTGACGACGATATCACCTTGTGCAGTGCTGGCACCAGTGCAGCGTTTGGTGGTCTTGATGCGAATGTCTCGATCCAGCGTGGTCTTCTTCTGTTCGCTTTTCACCCCTTTATGCCTTACAAGATCAGGTGTAGAATAATTCTCTGGTGATTACTTTTGTGTGTGCTTCATATATGTTTGTTTTCGTTGACTCTATTGACTTTCGTTAAGTTCTGTAGTCCATCGTTTGCAAGGTCTACCCCTGGCTTTGTATCCATCGTGTCTGTATAGTAATGTTTTTTGAGTGGCACTGTCTGATGGTAGTTTGGAAGCAAGTGAGAACCATTTTATCTGTTGTCTTCTGATGTAATTCAGAATTGGCATTGTGTTTATTAGTCTTCTTATGTTTTGATTCTGATTCTGTCTCTTATTGTTACTCCGAGAATTCTACGTAGACAAGTCATTTCTGTTGTAACAAGTTTTCTGCTGCTAGTGTCCACGTTTTAACGATTCTGTTGCTAGTGTCCACGTTTGAACGATTCTGTTGCCAGTGGTCTTAGCATGGAAACCAAACACAGAGTATGCCATGCAGTTCTTAGGCATTCGCTGTCACATAAGAAGCTGAATCATGGACTATCTGTACTAGGCATGAGAGGCAGCTTAATTCTTTGTCTTATGCGATAATTAATAAAGATTCTTGGTGTGCGAAGGTAGGATTACATCCCTGTCACGGAGATCCTAGAAATATCTAAGATGGAAAGCATCCACACATTGTTAATCAGGTCTCAATTTTGTTGTGCCGGTTACGTCATCCGCATGTCAGACGAGCATCTTCCAAAGAGATTATACTATGCTAAACTGTGTGTAGGTAAGCTTGCAAGGACTACTTGAAATCTCTTAAACAATGTAAGAATGACCCAAGCTTTTTGGGAAGCCACAGCCAATGACTATCCATTATAGAGTGGTCAGATCAGTGCAGATATTAAAAGTATTGAACAGAGTACAATACTGCAAGATAACAATACGGAACGAGAGATAAAAACGAAAGGAAAGACAAGATATTTTTCCTCATCCCAAGATCCACATTCCTGCTTACACCGCAACATATCTTTTAGAGTCCGAGTTAGACTCATCAACCATCTGAAGGCACACAATAAAAATAACTAACCTTTATTTGCAAAAGAGAATCACCATCATAATCATCATCACCATAATCATCATCCTTATTATAACCATAATCATCATCATTACCATCAGCATTATTACCATCATGATCATCATATTTTGGGTAGTTATTATTTTGTCGTTGTTACTGCTTAAATTAGTTAGTTTGGCGTAATTATTGTTTAGAGTAGTTACTGTTTTGTGTAGTTACTGTTTAGAATAGTTACTGTTTAGAGTAGTTACTGTTTAGAGTAGTTAATGTTTTGGGTTGTTACTGTTTAGGGTTGTTACTATTTAGTCATATGTAGAAGACTCCAACCTCAACCTGCTGCAATGTTTTAAGAAGAAGCATTCTTTTTAGAAAATAATAAAAGCATGCTTATTTAGACTACAATACATGGGGAAACCCTTGGGGTAGTCAAAAAATGTGGGGGGGGGGGAGTTGGGTGAGTGTACACACGCATTTTTTAGCTTGCCTCCAAATCGTGTTCTAGTTTCCTGAGTGAGGTGGTTATACCCCGCACCATCACCTCCCCATTATTTACGGTATTGACTACAACGACGCCGTCTGTGCTCAAGTTCACACACCACTTGTCAGATATAAGTCTTCAGAATATTAGGGAGCCCCTAGCACAATGGAAAAAAATTGGACCGATGGCCCCTTATTGTTTATACAAAAACATATGGTCGACCCAACCACCACGAAAGAGTACGATGAGGAATGTTCTGTGAATTCTGAGAAATGTACCATTACTACGTTATAGGTGCTGAAGCCTACACTAGTCTCTGGCTAACCATTGGATAGATAGCTTGGCGCTTGTGGGTAAAAAGTTATAGTAGCTCAACTTCCGTTACCACTGTTTAGCTATTGCACAACAAAGTTTTGCGCAACATTGCTATCTTGAGTTATGATGCATACTTCTCTTGAATTCGGTATAGAGATAACTTTGACCAGCTGATACAGGATAGCTGTCAATTTGTTATTCATTTAAACTTCACTAGTACAGTTGTAAACGATTTCTCTTCAAATTGTAAACTTCCTTTTGACTCAAGATTTGACAGAGTATGTATACATTTGAAATCGCATTTCTGTTGTTCTTGCACTGTTTTCTCACTGTGATAACTTCATAACTAATGTATTTTTTGTGTGTGAGCAGAAGACTATTGAAATTCCGCTTGTGTTGCTGGGACTCGAGATTAGAGCAAAGAATAGCAACACTTATACCTACTGCAAATGTGGGAACAGGCAACTAATCATGTTTAAATATGACCAAGCAGTCATGCTAAGGTCGGCAGCCCCATGACGCGTATATCGCAGATAAACTGTAAATTATGGCACAGCTAATTCTGTTTTTTGCTGATTACATCTTGCTAATCTGAAGGAGTTTTTTTTTTCGGCGTTCATTCTCAAACTCCTGCTGGATCTCCCTTGTAGCTATGGTCCTACTAGATTTCCAGCAGGATGTAGTCCAGAGAATGGAAATGCGTTGTGTCGCCGTTTTATTTGCGCCAATGGCCCGACACATCCGTCTTCGGCGGGTGAAGGAGTTTGAGAACGAACGCATAAGAAGATACAACAGTGAATTATTGGTTCCTACAAACTAGGAGTCGCAAACCGGGATCCCAGCTCTCAAAAATACTGGACTAAAAACGGATGCTTCAAAATGCTGGGATTGGATTTATGAAACCAGAATTCTCGAAATTTTCTGTATTTTATTTTTCCAAAAATATAAATCACTATTCCTAGTTTCCAATGGTAATTTTTCATGCCGTATTTAGAGCGAAACATGCTAAGTGACGTGCAGACCCTCACACCACATGTCTCTTGTTCAGACACGATCGACAGACCAGATCTGTTTTTCCTTAATAAATACGCATGCGTTGTGATTAATTTTGTTTTTATATCGTGAGTATGTAGTGTCTGTGTGCAAGTGTCGAATGATGTTAGTCGCCACGTGAATGTACATGATTGATAAGTAAATGTGTTCATATTATGTCAAATAATCAATTTGTATAGCCGAATGGAGATCGAATTTTAATGTACATTAATAGTTTATTTATAACATGAGTTATATGTAAATAATAACAAGTAAATAGATCCAACGACAACATAAAAGTTCGAAATGTTCCATTATTAAAAGTCAACAATTTTTACATCGTATTGCCCTTGCAGCAGGTACTTTCAATAAACTACGTAACATCTGGACGTCAAAGACACGAAGAAACCTCACAAAACTCAGGTTGTTTAACTCCAATATCATCCCTATTCTATCATATGGATGCGAAAGTTGGAAAGCCACAGATAAGAGACTAGACACCTTTTAAAACAAATGTCTACGCACCATTCTGAATGTTAAGTGGAGAGACTTTAAATCTAACACTACTATAAGAGACCTATATATCTATAGGTCTATACATATCTATATATCAAACCTATATATCAAAATATATAAATCTATATATCAAACAAACCTATATATCTTCCTTTATTAGACAAAGGCGTTGGACTTACATCGGCCATGTTCTCAGAATAAACAGCCTAAGAATTCCCCATCAGTCACTATATTGGGTGCCACCCGGAGTAAGAAGAAGAGGGAGACCTAGAGAAACTCTACGAAGAACCATTAATAGAGAAGGCATGTCAATGAACCTAAACAACACGCAACAATTGAAAGACCTAGCAACACAAAGACAGAAATGGAAAGCTATGGTTTCTGCCATATGCGCTGCCTATGGCCCTGGATGAACATAACATAACATAACATTGTACTCGAATCACGGGGGTAAACATTTTATAACAAAAATATTTGATTGCTTTATTTCCTTTATTTATGCCAAAGCACGTACCTAGCGCAAAACTAAGACTAAATACGTATTTTTTAATAATCAAACCCCTTAAGTATAAGACAGAAAAGTACGCTACTTGCATCTATTTTGTGATACAAAATATTAATAATTCATTTCATAATTCATTTTCATTTTTAAATATAACAATACTCGTGCTATTATATTCCATGCGATGTGGTCCAGTGTTTCTGTACCGTACGTCGATCGTTTACATGAAAATTTAAACATATTTTAAAAGTTGCACACGTAAAACAATTCGATTTAAATAAAAGAACCAAATATATTTTTGTTAATGAACATTTATTGTTATAATATGTTCCCTCCTGGTTGATAGAAAGAAATAGGGGACCTTGAAAAAGATAAACCTAAATGTGGAGTCTGGGCGGGTCGTGTCAGCAGGTTACTTTTGTAACCATTTGTGCTCAAAATTTAGCGATCATACATTAAACATGTTGCCATTTTTACTATTTCATTATTTAAATTTGACCAAGGAGTAAGAAAAAAAATTATTTAAATATTTTGTTATTTAAACTAAAAAAATAAGAATATTTTTTGTTTTTTTGATTAAAGTCTCAAGTGTTATTGTGTTAATTTGTGTCATTTGTGTTATTATTAAAAGCTTATTAAACAATAAAATCTGATTTTTTTCCTTAATGTTTTTATTTCATTGATATATCGTCACCTCTAATCTCGAGGGAAACTATCCACAAATATAGAAAATATCGTGATCCCGGTACTCGTAATCTTCAATATAAAAAATACCGATTTTGGTAAAATGGTTCGGTTTTGTGACCATTAATACAAACATTACCCTGACCATACTGAAACAATTCATACATTTTCATAGATAAGAACAGGGTAATAAAGTTTTGCCAATCACCGGAAACACACATAATTACACACACAAATCGACGTTTCGATCAAACAGTCTTTATCAAGAATATATACACAACAGAACGAGAAGTAAGAACCACTTAAAAGACGTTCACATGGCCGAGTTAAACATAATGTGGAAATGGACTGGAAGGGTTGAAACTATGTCATAGGTGAAACAACTAGACAAAGACTTTACAAAACCTAGGTGAAACAACTAGACAAAGACTTTACAAAACCTAGGTGAAACAACTAGACAAAGACTTTACAAAACCTACATACATGTGAAACAAGACAAACAGAGAAATTATATGACAACAAGATATCATCAATAACACCGGCTCTCATTGATCCCGAAGGGTTTAATAGTGCCAAATTGATATATGTAGAGTTTCTCAAGCGCGAGACGGATCAGGTCGTCAGAGAAGCACGTCTTAATAGCCGAACCTGAATGTCCTGTGTGCCTCGATGCCCCGTTCGATTGAAGTAGACGTTCAGAAGATAACCTAAATGGTTTTTGATGCTGTATATGTGTTGGCAGAATCGTTGGCAAGCTTCCTTCTAGTCTCACCTATATACGTCATGGCGCAACGCTTGCATATCATGGTATAGATGACGCTGAGGGACATACATGTGACAGACCGGGTCTGCGTGATATAAACACATATTTAGCATCTGTTGCGTTTGCAACACATGCTATCGATATGTAAGCACATTTTATCGATCTTCCATGCATTGTTATATAAAACCAAAGGTAGCCAAAATATGACACACGATGAAATTCCGGCCCGCTAGCCGATTTGTTTTCTGACACGTCACGCTGATAAAAATTATTATACGCATGGACCAGTTGGCTAAAAAAAAAATCAGATTACAAGCTGTCCAAACCAAACAGAAGACAATGATAAACAATGACAAGAAGAAAACTTCACTCCAACCACTACCACTAATGTTACTAGCAGAAAATAATTTTTCTCGAAGCCACCTATCGTTTGATGTCCATACTAAAGACTTCAAACGAGGTAATTCTTATGGTTCAGAACAGTTTTTAACGTCTAGAGACAACCACATTATTGTTAATTGGAACTTCAAAGGTTTAAGAAAACACTGCAAACGTCTAAGAAATAACTTCAAAGAACTAAGAAATATCCCCTAAGGACTAAAATAAATGTAGGTTTTCCCCACCACAGTCACAAAAAAAAAGGATCAAATTTTGCCTGCGGACCAAAAACAAGATTATCAACCATGATTAATAAATACTCACAATGACCATTTCACAAACTGTTCAATACTTTACGTTAATAAATAATTTATCATCCTGATATTATCAAACAACTCACAGATGTTACATCAACAAATGACTCACAAATATTACATCAACAAATAACTCACATATGTTACATCAACAAATAACTCACAGAAGTTACATCAATAAATAACTCACAGATGTTACATCAATAAATAACTCACAGATGTTACATCAACAAATAACTCACAGATGTTACATCAACAAATAACTCACAGATGTTACATCTACAAATAACTCAGAGATGTTACATTTACAAATACCTCACAGATGTTACATCTACAAATACCTCACAGATGTTACATCTACAAATAACTCACAATTATCACAGTAGTGACACTTTTCATTGTATTTAAAATCATGTCTCCATTTTATTTGATATAAAACATAGTACTTCATCTATAACACTTCTGTCATAACTTCACTATAACACACACAGTGCTCATAGTAACAACACTGTTTCATAAGAGCTTTGCTTCTTTACCCTTTTCCGACTAGCTGGCCTCTGACCTCCTCAGCGTTTGATAATGAATCTGATTTACTATTTTCAGTTACGATCTCAATGGGTATTTCCTCAAGTAAATAACTTTCTGATACATCAATTGGGATCTTTCCAACTACACCACTACTATTTACGTCAAATCTTCCTCTTTTCCCAACAAAACCAATTCCTATTTCGTCGAAAGGACGTCTCTTGCCTACAAAACCGCTTCCAATTTCATCAAATGGTCGTCTCTTGCCTACAAAACCGCTTCCAATTTCATCAAATGGTCGTCTCTTTCCTACAAAACCGTTTCCAATTTCATCAAATGGCCGTCTCTTTCCTACAAAACCGTTTCCAATTTCGTCGAATGGTCGTCTCTTTCCTACAAAGCCATTTCCAATTTCATCAAATGGCCTTCGTTTTCCGACAAAACCATTTCCAATTTCATCAAATGGTCGTCTCTTTCCTACAAAACCGCTTCCAATTTCGTCGAATGGTCGTCTCTTTCCTACAAAACCGTTTCCAATTTCGTCGAATGGTCGTCTCTTTCCTACAAAACCGTTTCCAATTTCATCAAAAGGTCGTCTCTTTCCTACAAAGCCGTTTCCAATTTCATCAAATGGTCGTCTCTTTCCTACAAAACCGTTTCCAATTTCATCAAATGGTCGTCTCTTTCCTACAAAACCATTTCCAATTTCATCGAATGGTCGTCTCTTTCCTACAAAGCCGTTTCCAATTTCATCAAATGGTCGTCTCTTTCCTACAAAACCGTTTCCAATTTCATCAAATGGTCGTCTCTTTCCTACAAAACCATTTCCAATTTCGTCGAATGGTCGTCTCTTTCCTACAAAGCCATTTCCAATTTCATCGAAAGGCCTCCTTTTTCCTATGAAGCCACTTCCAATTTCGTCAAATGGTCTCTGATATCCAGAACGCTTTCCAAATAAACCACTCGAAAGTTCATCAAATGGTCTTTTGCTGTTTTGTCTGGGATAGAATGTGAGCAGTACTCCACTTTGTTCTGGAGGTTCCAAATTCTTCTCAAAGGATTTGCTGTTTAAATCTGATTCTGTGGCTTCTGATGCAGACGATAAACTGAAAAGAAAACACACAAAATGCTGGATTAATATGAAATGCATTTTTTTCTTGTTAGTTAATGTTTGTTCATATAAATTAATGTTTATTTATATAAACAAATTTTTTTTATTCATATAAAATAATTTTTTTATATCAATTAATGTTTGCTCATATAAATTAAGGTTTGCTCATATAAATTAATGTTTGTTCATATAATTAATGTTTGTTTGTATACATTAATGTTTGTTCATATACATTTCATATGAACATTGTTTATATAAATTTCAACAAGAACATTATTTCCTGTTAATATTAATTGCTGTTTGCTCTTATCATGTAATGTGTGTTCATGTTCATTAATGTTGATGTAATTAAATCAAGAAAAAGTTTTTCATAGCAATTACTGATTTCTCATATACTGGAATATTCACGTAGAGTGTCGAACTCTTTGATAGAGATTTTGTTGTTTTTTGTCCACCACAAGTGATGATGACCATTCGATACATCCATTAAAAAATTAATTTAGAGGTATATCCTTGTCTATGAGTTTGCAGATGGTTGATAAGCTCTATCCAAGCATCAAAGATCTTACAGGGTGGCATGGAATGATCATTTTTAGATAGTGATTGATCTGTCCCGTGTTTTTCTCCGTTGATGGGGTGCTTATTTCTCGTTTTTTCTTCTTCACAAAATGCTAAGCATTTTAAATTACAAAACGCTATGTAGCTCAGTTTTATGCAGCATTTTCCCATGTGTCATGGTTCAGGACAAAAGCTTTTAGTTAGATTTTTAAAGTGTCCTTGTATCACTTCTTTTGGTCCCCTTGAGAACGTATGCCCATCTGCACCTTAATATAACAATCAATATAAGATAAATAACTGTGTGAAATGTAACAGCAATTGTACTTACGTAAAACACAGGTTTTTATAATAGCTTTACTCAGACAAGACGGACTATCACTGATATTAATGGGTAATGATGTGCACACAAGAAAGCATACAAATTACAATACACAAAACATATTCAACGTCTCAACCAAAAGGTCTTTATCAAGATGAGAACAAAACATAAAAAAACGACGAATGGAAATTATCATAACACATAAACGTACCCAACGGAAATATGAAAATGAGATGCCGGAAGGATAGGAAGTACATAAAAAACGTAAATATATTTGGAAACGAAACGAACAAAAATGACGTAAATGACGGAACAAAATGAATAAAGACAAAGACCACACCAACCCAGTACTAGACAAAAGAGTGGTCGTAATTTAGTCCAAAAGGCTTGAGGGTACCCAATTCAAAAATAAGACGATTTTCTAGAGCGTACCTAGATCTTTCATCGGTGGTGCAGGATCTGATGACAGTTACCTGAATATCAAGAGCACCATGATGACCATCGCCATTGAAGTGTGTGGCCACAGGAGTAGGTGTTCTGTGCTTGATGGCATGAAGATTGTTACAAAAGCGATTGCTCAATCTTAAGCCGGTTTCCCCGATGTACTGCTGCCGCAGCGTATAGATATGATCACGTAAATAAGATTACAGGATTCGTATGTAAAGATCATATGTAAAGATCATATAAAGATCATATATTGACGTGATCATATATAAACGCTGCGGCAAGCAGTACATCGGGGAAACCGGCTTAAGATTGAGCGATCGCTTTTGTAACCATCTTCATGCCATCAAGCACAGAACACCTACTCCTGTGGCCACACACTTCAACAGCGATGGTCATCATGGTGCTCTTGATATTCAGGTCACTGTCATCAGATCCTGCACTACCGATGAAAGATCTAGGTACGCTCTAGAAAATCGTCTTATTTTTGAATTGGGTACCCTCAAGCCTTTTGGACTAAATTACGACCACTCTTTTTTCTAGTACTGGGTTGGTGTGATCTTTGTCTTTATTCATTTTGTTCCGTCATTTACGTCATTTTTTGTTCGTTTCGTTTCCAAATATATTTACGTTTTTTATGTACTTCCTATCCTTCCGGCCTCATTTCCATATTTCCATTGGATACGTTTGTGTGTTATGATAATTTCCATTCGTCGTCTATTGATGTTTTGTGCTCATCTTGATAAAGACCTTTTGGTTGAGACGTTAATATGTTTTGTGTATTGTAATTTGTATGTTTTCCTGTGTGCACCTCATTACTCATTAGTTTCAGTGATAGTCCATCTTGTCTGAGTGAAGCTATTATAAAAGCCTGTGTTTTACGTAAGTACAATTGCACATTAATATAGAAGATCATGTTTAGTAGACAGTGATCTGACATACGTACTAAATGCCCTGCTCAAGGAATTTGTGACAGGATCAGAATAGTATAAATCAGAGGCAATTAGCGCATGAGGTAATTGAGGGTCATTGTACGATTTTTAATGGCTCATTACAATCCAGTGCTAATAATAAAAAAACAAAACTTAGCCATACTTTAAAAAAATTTTTAATAAATACTGTCATACTGTATTATACACATTAGGGAGTTACATGGAGTATTCGAGTGTCACATAAAATGTATGAACTATTAATCGACTATAAGGAATGCAAACATGATCTTATTTAACGAAATAAAAGCTAGATCACAATTCTGCACATGTCTATACCAACAATATTGTTATTGAACTGAATGTGGGTAGATGGAATGTGTCGAGTAGAGTATTTGTACTAGAGCGTGCAAAACATTCGTGTAATAACTGCATGCAAAAGGTTTGCCACATCTAGTATAAATGCTAGGGATACCAACTCTATCAAGATGAGTGGTATCTGGAATAATGTTTTGTGTTCTGATGTTTAGCATATTTCTGAGATACATTGTGTGGTAATGATTGTTTATCCAGCATACAAAATCATTGTAAGTACAACTGCTATGTAAGCCTTCAGTTTAATATGTAGAATATTAATGCTATTTCTATGCCACATATATCATATAGTTTCCCAAAAGTGTGGTGGAGGTACCGATCAAATTTCAGAAGCATAAAGTAACGAGTTCACATTCAGCTGTAGGACTTTTGCAGCCTTGCCTTTCAGAAAGCAGTGGAAAATTACAAAACGTAGATCTTGACTGAAAAATCAATCAATACAGTAAATAATGAAACAGAGTTAATCGCGACGCCTGGCAACGGAGCATTTTGCAATGTTTCCAATTGTGCATACAATATTTATTCTGGCCTGTTTTCTATTTAGTATGTAATATTTGTTCTGCCAAGCTATCCGTTGAGCTGTAAAAGACATTCCCTCTATTCCATTAACCACAAAACTATATGCGCTCAACAATTATGCAAATGATTGTTAAATGAAAGATCGTGTGCATGCAGCAACAACAGTGGAGAGCAAAGCTTATATAAAGACAGGAATGTTTTTTCCTGTCTGATCAGTTTATATTTGTGAGCGTATTCCACGGACTTGCTATTGTATGTTCTAGAGCAGTGCTCTTCAAACTGCTTTGTGAAACCGCCTCATGGGTCGAAGCTGTAACTTTTGTGGGGCTTAATTCCTAGTGCTAAAAGTCATGTTCTGTTTTCTAAGGTGGGGGGGGGGGGAGAGGGAGGGGTTTGAACCCTTATCTATGAGCTTACTAGAGCATGTTTCAAAATGTCTAACAGATTCATGTCGGACTTTATTGCTGCTAACTGTTGCTCCTTCTCATTGAAACCATTCTATATTCATGTCGGACTTTATTGCTGCTAACTGTT
This sequence comes from Meghimatium bilineatum, assembly GCA_034231615.1. Classification (NCBI taxonomy): domain Eukaryota; kingdom Metazoa; phylum Mollusca; class Gastropoda; order Stylommatophora; family Philomycidae; genus Meghimatium; species Meghimatium bilineatum. The sequence continues at coordinate 56,670,571 of CM067299.1, forward strand.
GCTCCTTCTCATTGAAACCATTCTATATTCATGTCGGACTTTATTGCTGCTAACTGTTGCTCCTTCTCATTGAAACCATTCTATATTCATGTCGGACTTTATTGCTGCTAACTGTTGCTCCTTCTCATTGAAACCATTCTATGATATGCCAAACCGAAGGATAGTAGTGACCAACGAAGTTGAACAATTTATTATTCTACCATTCACAGATGTTGTCGATACGGGTAATGCTGTTCCAGAGGGAATTATGCACATTCCAAATGTAAGAAGGAACCATTGGCGGGGCGTGACACATTCTCAGATGCATAATTAGCTTTGCAATTGATTGCTAAATCACTCGAAAGGAGCTACTAACCTAATTGCAATTGAAATACGTAATCAACTCCTCAGCTTCAGGTGAATCTTGTGGTATGACAGTGTTGAGATATTGCATATTGTTATTGGCGTCTTTCAGTGGCAAAAAAAAAGAGAGACCATGAAACATGCCACAAAATAAGCTAAACTAAGCATTTAATTTTTTTTTGGGTTGCTAAAACCCAATCTGGATCTTACGCCAAGTGGACTCCGTAAGACGATTAAAAACAATCTTTTTTTCTCTCTGCTCACTACGCTGCGACCAAACACTATAAGGTCAGCTCTTAATGCACTATCCTCAAAGTCAGTCAACACCGTGCAATAATGAAATAGTTTAGGTCTACACACTTATCAACTATTGCTTTAAAGAGTTCTTCATATGTAGCACAAGGTTCGTTAGAAAGAAGACAGTATACACATGTAACAGCTGTATTACTGAAAGGCACACGGATGACATAAATCTGTTTGAAAATGTTTGGTGCCAGAGCAAAGTTGTCATCCATATAATAGAGTATCAGCAGCAGCTAGGAGTCTGGGGACTCTTGTTACCTGAGGCACTGTTACCTGCCATGCATATCAATGGAGGCGGCAAGGATGTTAATGGGTGCATGCATATCAATGGAGGCGGCAAGGATGTTAATGGGTGCATGCATATCAATGGAGGCGACAAGGATGTTAATGGGTGCTTGCATATCAATGGAGGCGGCAAGGATGTTAATGGGTGCTTGCATATCAATAGAGGCGGCAAGGATGTTAATGCGTGCATGCATATCGCCTTAGTCGCCTCTCACAACATACATGGAAGGTTATTGTGTGTCTATTATTTGCTTCCCTTTCGGCCTCGACAGCTAAACAATAATTCAAATAAAGGACTAACATAGCTTTTCTTGTGACTTTTTCCCCGTATTTTTTTTTCCTGGTTAGTCATAGACACGACTGGAAAAGGGTTTGGTTTGCAAAACATATGATATGGACATAATATTGGGGACATTTTTGTTATGGGGGGGAGGAGGGGCTGGGGGTGGTATTTTTTTCTTGCTATTTCATTTAAACAAATGTGATTATCTACTTTGCTTGTGGATGAGGGGTGTAGACATCTTAACTCTCACCCTGGGAAGCGTGTGAACATATCAACTCCCACCCTTGGAAGAGTGTGAACATATCAACTCCCACCCTGGGAAGAGTGTGAACATATCAACTCCCACTCTGGGAAGGGTGTGAACATATCAATTTCCACCCTCTTATATGTGGCCGTGCTGCCATCATGCGGAGACAGATAATTACAAACTCAGACTCTCATTCAAGTATAAATATACACTTACACATACGTATAACAATACACTCACAGGTTCACATAAACACATACGTATAACTAACTATACACTCATACGCTCACATAAACATACACGTATAAGCTATACGCTCACACGTCCACATAAACATACACGTACATATATACAACAAAGGCATTCGACAGTATACATTGATCAGCACTACGGGAAATCCTTAAGATTTGGATTCTAAATAAAATATATAAAAATCATAAAAGCCCTATGCCAAAAAGCAACTTGTTGCGTAAGAATAGAAATATGATATTCAGAATGGTTCAATGTCAACACAGTGAAACATGGCTGCATAATATTGCCAATGTTATTTGGCATAACCATTGATTGGATCATGCGTGAAACCATTCAAGATTAAAAACGTGGGCATGCAATGGCTCAAAAACAACACTTTAACTGATCATGTTTTTGCAGATGACATAGCAATGTTAAACTCTACTCATCAACAAACACAAGATATAACCAACAAATTATGCACACTCGCAGATCGAATTGGTCTCCAGATCAGCACATACAAATCGAAAATCATGGAGCTTACCAGTTCAACAAATAACATCTCAATAAACAACCAAATACTGAAAAAAATTCTTCAATTTTAATTACTTGAGCAGCTGAATGTTCGTTGACGGAGACTCAATGAAAGAATACGCACAAAGCAGTTGCAGCTAGCACATTCACTAAACTAACTAATATTTGGAAATCAAAAGATCTAGGAAGAAACACCAAACTAAAGCTATTCAACTCCTGCATTGTCTCAGTATTAACGTCTGGAAAGTGAAAGCTGGAAATCAACTCAAGCAACAGATAAAAAATTAAACAGCTTCGAAACCAATTGTCTCCGGAAATTGATGAACATAAGATGGAGCGATTTCGTCACAAATAGTGATTTAAGAAACAAAAACACACCAAGAATATATTTCAAACGTCATAAGAAAACACAGATGGAAAACCTGGGTCACGTTTAAGACTAGGTGAAAACAGAATAAACCACAAACCCTTATGTGGACACCTGAAGGTGAAAGAAAACTAGGAGAGCCTAAAGCAACCCTAAAAAATACCATAGTTAAAGAAGGGGAAATAACAGGCTGCAAGACCATAAAATAACTAAAACTGCAGGCAGCGGATTGCAACACATGGATAACTCAAACCTCTACCCTATGTGCCGCCTGCGGCACGAAAGGAACACACTAACTAACAAAAATACACTCACAAGCTCACATAAACATACACGTATACACTCACAAGCTCACATAAACATACACGTATACACTCACAAGCTCACATAAACATACACGTATAAATATATACTTTCACGCTCACATAAACATGCAGGTTTACATATACTCACATATTCACATAGGCCTAAACATACACGTATACACTCACACTCTCACATAACGTACACGTATACACTCACACGCTCACATAAACATACACGTATACCCTCACACGCTCACATAACGTACACGTACACACTCACACTCTCACATAACGTACACGTACACACTCACACTCTCACATAAACGTACACGTATACACTCACACTCTCACATAACGTACACGTATACACTCACACTCTCACTTAAACATACACGTATACACTCACACGCTCACATAAACGTACACCTATACACTCACACGCTCACATAAACGTACACGTATAAACTCACACGCTCACATAAACGTATACGTATACACTCACACGCTCACATAAACATACACGTATACACTCACACGCTCACATAAACATACACGTATACACTCACACGCTCACATAAACATACACGTATACACTCACACGCTCACATAAACGTACACGTATACACTCCAACGCTCACATAAACGTACACGTATACACTCACACGCTCACATAAACATACACGTATACACTCACACGCTCACATAAACATACACGTATACACACGCATGCTCACATAAACGTACACCTATACATTCACACGCTCACATAAACATACACGTATACACTCACACGCTCACATAAACATACACGTGTACTCACACAGGCATATAAGATGTATAACTTACTTGAGTAGAAAAAGTAGTATGCATAGAGTCGTAACTGCAGTCGTCATGGCTCTGATCTCTGGAAAGCTTGACCTAAGAACCAGATAACCAAGTTCAAAATAAATTAATACTTTATTTAAAAATAAAAGTCAGGATGAATTTAGGTGGGTCAGCGGTAGAGTAGTTAGTGGGGCCCGCCTTCAAAATTCGGAAAAAAATTCGGTCGAACTTTCTTGTGGTTCGAAAGCCGATTTGTCACATTGTAATGGCGGCTATGCGATTGATGCATCCATCATCATTAAGTGTCGTCTTCGCAACGAAGGTTTGCCGCAACGGACCTCAAACGACCCCTGTTTCTTGCCTTGGTAGTGCATTCTCTAGATTGGGACCTGTCCATTTCGTGATGTTTCTCCTCCACTTGTATCTCTGCCTATCTCTTGCTCACCTCCCTTCTACATAACCCTCAAGTAAGGTCTTCAACAAGGAATCATGTCTTTTAATATGTCCACAATACTTAATTTGTTTGATCTTTTTATTTTTAAATACACTTTCTTTCATATGAAATGTTTTTAAAACCTCTGTGTTAGTTTTCTTCTCCTTCCACGAAGTTCTCCATATTATTCTATATATCTAGACATCAAAGCTATCAATTATGTGTTTTATTTATTTATTCATTGTCCATGTTTCTGAGCCATACATTAATAAAGATTAATTTTATAATTTTAATTTTTAGCTGGTTTGTAATTTGTTTAGATGTTAATATTTTCCTCATGTCATTGGAACTATTTCTAGCCATTCTTATTCTCCTTTAAACAACTTTTTCACATCTACCATTATTTGTCATTATGTATCCGAGATATTGGCTATGTCTACTTGTTGTAGTATCTGTCCATGTATTTTTATGTTTTGCACCTGTTCTTCTGGGAGATTGCTGATTATCATGGCTTTAAAATTATCATTATTGGTGCATTAGTGATGTATAAAGGTCGTCCATATATTATATCAACAATTTTTGACACTCTCCCTTTCCCTTAGTCAATAACTATGAAGAATTCAAGGACCCGACCCCTCGCCTGCACTATTGTGTCAAATTATTTTACTTCCCCAACCCGGTAGTTTTATTTTAGCAGAAAAAGAACTAAAAAGTACATTTTTATTCTACATTCCTGCTCCCTTATCAACAACAGTCAAACATTTTCAAATCACCTTCTCCTAAATTGTTGACGTCATTTATAGACAGCTTCCTAAAGATTCAACCATATTTGAACATTCCTTAACAAGCTTAAACTTCATTAAAAAAACCCAGTTAAGTTGAAAGTGGCACGTGTTAGGACAAAGATGTTTTAATCCCCTACTTAAGAAAGAACGAAAAATTAGAATTATCTGAAAGGGAAAATTAACAAGAACAAAATCAATCAGATGGATTAATGTCTGATATACATTCGACTGTAATGGACTGGAGAAAACAATGACCATCAAGAGCTACATGGATATCGGTTATTGAGGAATCCCTAAAAGGCGTGGAGCCCACGGGCCACTTCTTCCCGGTTTGAGTGAACATACACTTCCTATAAGAGGCACTCATTTTCAACTATTGGTGCATTTTTAAAAACTACATCTAATCACGTTGCTAGTACAATATAGACGGTTGACTATTCTGCTCCTCGAACCATATTCAATGCCTGCTAGATGAGTGTGTAAAATGGACCAGACTACCCAATTATAAACAAAAACACAAGACTGAAATACAATAAATCCACTGAAAGACTGGAATTAGCAAGAGTACGACACAGTAAACTAATAAACGCCGACATCGCCCTAATACAAAATATTATTTATATCGCTATAATCACACCACAATACAAAATCAAATCATAAATGGAGAAAAAAGATGAATAATTAATGCATTGTTATGTGTTACTCCAATATCTGCGTCTTTCAACCAAACACAGCTGTTTCAGCATGGCTTATGGGTTACATTGACCTATGGAATACAGCAGCCAACTTCATCCTTAAAACCAAATTAGTCGTTTCTTACGGCATGCATGACGTGTCATGATGTAACTATTCTTTGTTCTGTTAATTACGGGGAGATGTGGTCAGATTGCAAGCTTTTCATATAATGCGTGGGGTGCAAAGGGAACGCATTGCTCTAGGCGGACCCAGGGTTAGCAGATAACCAAGATCCCAAATGTACCTCCACGCGGTGCACCCTGGAAACAGAAATACAGCAGCTCGAGCTGATTCTGGACAAATAATTTGGGGATCGTGTCCGAAAATGTGGAGGTAGCAGATGGAAAGAGATTTGCCTGCACACGGACAGACATATCTCCGACACCACCAGCATCACCACATATAGCGACACTGTCGACATACAGTTAAGCTAGTCAGTCCAGTCCGAACATTGGAGGGGCGGCCAATGTAAAATGCACGTAAAGGTAGATACATGGCGAGAGACATAGATTTCATACCGAGTACAATGAAACAATGAAAGGGCAGAACAGCGCTAGAGGGCAGCGTGAACTGCAAATAGAAAGTGAAAAGTCCCTAGGAAAGAGGGAGCTACAAGCTCCGTCAGCTCGAGACGGGCTTCTAGTTACCTGAGTTCCTTACAGGCAGAGACCCAGACCCATCCACTGGCGTTTGGTAAAGCAAGAAGACCTAACCCAACTCTAATGTCGAGTCTAATGTCCTAAACCGGAAATATGCTCGCGAAGAGAAAGGGTTCTGTACCCAATGGGCTTAGGCAAGAAAGGGACAACGATTTAGCCCTGGCCCAACTCTACTGTCAAGTTTTCCTATACCGGAAATACACTTGAAGAGAGAAAGGGTTCAGTACCTGATGGGCTCAGGCGCTATTGGGACAAGGACGCTCAGCTCGAGAACGCCTTGCTCTCAAACGCGTGGTGTGAGACTCGAACTTGGACAAGGGGTACACAATGTCGGTGAATGACACCTCGGCTAAGAGGGCGAAAGAGCCAGGGTCCAACTCCTCTGTTGAGTTCTTCCCCTTAAGGAACCAGGCTCACGGATGAGAAACGGTTCAGTACCCAATGGGCACAGGCACAGCACGTCCAATTACACGAGGCAAGTTCATAGACAGTGGAACACCTCGTTTGAGTCAGACTAAGAGCAAGAAAATCGTCTGGGCGAAGAGTCTCCACTACGCGTGCCTGGAGACAGATATAGAGGCTGTTACAGGCTAAGGGTAGCCCACCCGAATTGTCAAGGCATGCCGAAATTGGATGTGCTAAGCCTACAAGGCGCATAACGGTGGCACAACGTAATCACGCTCCCGGCGGAAATCGCACGGATATCCGTGATGGTTACAATGGAGCGAACGAAAAACAAACAAACAAACAAACAAATATTATGCGTATTTTCATACAGCCATAGAGACATCGCTGACCTCATATTAAACTGTCGATAGGTCTGCATCGATCTACGCACTACGAACTAAGAGCTCCCCGTACCTCAGGGTCATCATTGGGGGAGGGGGGGGGCGGGCGGGTTCTTTCAGTGTGTAACGGGTAGATAGATGGATCCTTCAGTAGTCTTAACTACTGTGAAATGCGTCTTTATCGATAGTTCATTTCGTTAAATAATGTACTGATTTGTTGCCTTAATACATGTGCACATATCCCCGTAATATACCCTTTGTTTTTTTCCCCGCCCCGACAGAACACAGTGAACAGTACAAAATCTTGACAGACATTAAAGAAACCATCCGCTTACGATGAAATACAAAATAGTAAAAACTTTACGCAGTGAAAAAATTCGTCAATGAAAAAAATGAAGAAATAAACCTACAAAAAAATGTACACACACGAGACAAATGACATAGAAAAGATGCCCTGTCAACATAAATACAGTCCATTTGTCTCTAGGTTTATTTACGTATTGAAATGAAAATTGTTTAGACTGCTCACTGAAGCCAAAGAATCGAATTCGTGTGATGAACTCTACTCTCTTCAAGAGAATCCAGCCATGCGATTCCGTGTCGGATACAGGATCAGGCAAGAACGTTGGTTGAAAGGCGTAATGCAATCTAAGATCGTGAACTCTATCATGAGATAATAATTATCGGGAAAATCATGAAATTATTACAATTTTAGAATTCTTTTGTGAAATATTAACAAATTTTAAGTTAATTTTTTTTTAAAGTTCTAAATTTCCGAAAACATATAGAGTTATTTGAGTATGATTCAGATTGAGAACAAGAAATAGTTATTTGAGTATGAACGGTAATCGATTCAGATTGAGAACAAGAAATGTATAATAATAGGAAGTACTGGTGTGAGAGACTCGTTAGACAGAGAAAATGATACACATTTTTGTTGTTGTTGAAGAGATTGTACATCATTCTTTCAAGAGATTATTCTTTTAACGCAGTGCCGATTTTTAATAGTTATGTATTGTTCGTGTCATGTCTTATTACTGGCACGTGTTGTTTGTTTCGAAGGTGTTTTTTTTTAGTAAAATCCTCGTTTTTTTAGTTAGTCGTTGGATCTTCGTCATTGCACTCCGGACAAGACATTTGTGCTCAGATCTCTCCTTGAGTGTATCCGCCATTACACGTTTACTGACCATCATTCTTTCTCGCCCACGAAACCGTTGCTTTCTAGCGACACCATATTTCAAACCAAGCTCCCATATTCTAGTGATGGAACAAAAGTCATCGTCACTTGTACAGTCATTTGTTCGTGCGTTTTCCCGTAGGGCATTCAAAATATATGTCCGATCCATCGCTCCACCAACATCCGTAGTAACAGTGTGGGCGGCCAACCTATCTGCTCTCTCATTACCTCGGACTCCCGCATGTCCCGGCATACAAATAAAAGTCACTTTGCGCACACAGTAATTCTTCACTGCATCCAGCCACTGATTTCGAACGTACTCCACCTGAGCAGTCACAATCATGCTGATGGAGTCACTGAGTTTACAGGCATGCTCGCAGACAGTCTGTAGCACATCCATTTCAAAGCTTTGGTTACTGCCAAAATCTCCATTGTCATGCTGCTTTTCGTCTGAGTGAAGTGCACCACTATCCTCTCTGATGGTCTCCCCCACCTTTGAGCCGTGATGGCCCAGGCACTCCTGATGTGTCTCTCAACCGACCCATCTGTATATATAATCATATCACCTTTCCTGGAATTCTCACCGATCAGAGCGAGCACCTCCGACTCGACCACTGCCGGACACCATTCCCTGCACTCTCTATTGAGTGTTATTATTACTTCGAAGGTTTCGATTACTATCTCTGCCCTACCTATATACCAAGATGTCATCAGCATAGGACATGGTTCTCCCTGGTCCTGCAATCTGAAAGCTTGTACTTTGAACTGCATACACATTAAATATGGACAGACATTAAAAATACACAAGACATGGACAGACAACATCAAGGAATGGACAGGGCTCGATATTTCCACACTCATCCGCATCGCTGATGATAGAATTCGCTGGACTCTGTGTGCTGAAGCATCCAATGTGGTACCCCTACGACCTTGAAGGATTATGGGTTTATTGATATTGATATTGATACATTAAATAGTACTGGGGACAGAGGTGACCCTTGCGGCAGTCGTGGGTTTATGACTGTTGGTGACGAAGACCAACTCCCACACTTAAGAACAATCTGCCCCTGAATAAGTGTCGAAACAGTCCACCTGACAACAAAAGGACTTACTTGGAATTGCAGCGTCATGGTCATCAAGAAATCCAAGGGTACTCTGTTATAAGCATCTTCTAGATGTATTGCAGCCACGCATGTCTCCATTCGTTCGTCAAAACCTTCGAAAACTTCCTGCGCAAACACGGTTGCGTTGTGCCAAGTCTGCTTACCTGGACGATATCCTCCTAACGTTGATCGCAGTCTGTTATTCTGTTCCAGATGTAGGGACAATTTCCACGCAACAATCTTTTCTAATAACTTGCCGATCGTATTCTACATGGTTATGAGCCTGAAACCTCGTATCTTTGCATGATTATTTCTAGGGTTGGGTAGTGGGTAGTAGATTTATTTGGAGTGTGTTTTAAGAGTCTCGTTAAACTTCTTTGATTTCAGTTTTATTTTTCTCATATCAGACTTATAGCGATCAACCCATCATGTTTTGACTGTTGTGATTTTCTAAGCAATAAGTTGCCATTGCTTTTTGCAAGGTATGTATACACAATTTCCTGAGTTGGTGACTGAACCTACAACTTTGTCCGACCGAGACGAATCTGTACCTCCTTGGTCCAGAGTCGGGACTGCAGCACATTTTTTCACATGAATCAGAGGCAGCACATTAATTCACATGAATCAGAGGTAGCTACTTTTTTCACATGAATCAGAGGCAGCACATTTTCCCATGGTATTTTATTTCTGGGTACTTAGTTTGTACTTCTTGAGATGAGGAATGTTCATGTTTACTGTGGATGCGAGTCCAGTTGTGTTATATCAGAGTGTATGGCATTCAAACAAAATAGAGCATGTGGTTCAGATAATCCTGCCACCATATGTGCAGCCATATGTGTTTTGATTTTTTTACCCTTATCTACAGGTGAGATTTTATATTTATTTCTGTAGAAAGATTATTTATTTAGAAAGATGTACATGATTTCTCTGAGCCTGTACATGATTTCTTTGGGCATGTACATGCTTTCTCTGAGAGACTACTTTATCTATGTCATATTATATATTCATTTCTCAGAGAGATTAACACATTTTTCTGAGAAAGTACATAATTTCTTTTGAGTCATTTACTTCATTCGGCGACTGTGAGCTGTTGAGACGTGAAAGGGAAGTAAAGAATAGCGATAATTTAACTGTCATGCATGTTGTAAGAGATAACTAAGAAAACATTTGAGGGTAGAGTTGGCTGTCCCATCCAATAGAGGTTCAAAGTGATCTGAAGTCATGCTGAAGTCAGATTATCAGGTCGAAACGTGTAGATATCGCAGCAAAGCTGTTAACCATGACCCGAACACAGAAGTAGTACCTCATGATTGCGAGCACACACAAATCTGACCAATTGTTTCTCATCTTTGATAGAAGCATATCTGTGTACTCGTACATGGGGGCGTGTTTTTAATTGGTTGTCGACAAGTGAGTAGCTTCACGCACTGACGCACGATAGGTCATGGAAAAAGGTATATGGAGATAATATATCTATATTTAACTTTGTCGTCTGTAATACCTAGCCAAGGTGTACATGATGTATGTGAGATATTATACTTTATCGTGTGAGATTGTACTTTATCCTTGTGATAGTGTACATGATGTATGTGAGAGATTGTACTTTATCCGTGTGAGAGTGTACATCATGAATATGAAGAATTGTACTTTATCCGTGTGAGAGTGTACTTTATCTGTATGAGATTGTACTTTATCCGTATGAGATTGTACTTTATCCGTGTTAGAGTTTATGTCATGAATGTTTGAGATTGTACTTTATCCATGCGATAGTGGGCATCATGTATGTGAGAGATTGTATTTTATCCCTGCGATAGAGTACATCATGTATGTGAGAGATTGTACTTTATCCATGCCAGAGTGTACATCATGTATGTGAGAGATTGTACTTTATCCATGCCAGAGTGTACATCATGTGTGTGAGAGATTGTACTTTATCCGTGCGAGAGTGTACATCATGTATGTGAGAGATTGTACTTTATCCGTGCGATAGAGTACTTCATGTATGTGAGAGATTGTACTTTATCCATGCCAGAGTGTACATCATGTATGTGAGAGATTGTACTTTATCCGTGCGAGAGTGTACATCATGTATGTGAGAGATTGTACTTTATCCGTGCGAGAGTGTACATCATGTATGTGAGATTGTACTTTATCCGTGCGAGAATGTACATCAAGTATGTGAGAGATTGTACTTAATCCGTCTGAAAGTTTCCCTCAAATAGCTTGTACTTAGCTTTATGAGAAACTGCACAATTTCTCATAGTGAGTACACCTCATATATATGAGACAATAGTATAAGGCTGTAGATTATGGGATATTTTTGGTAGGGTTAATAACAATGTGCCCGCTGCTCCGAAGCAGTCTTATAAAAAAAACCAATTAAAAAAAAAATCCATAAAAAAACCTAACGTGAAGTGAAAAGCTTTTTGTTTTAGCAACACCCTTATCTTCTTAGTAACGTGGTATCTATGGTACTAGTGCAGTGAATGGTTGTACAACATCTTTGTGAAGACTTGTATATATACATAATAACGTATATAAACAGACGTTTGGACGAAAAAGCGTGGGCATTGAAGTTCTGTACCAGTCGTGTATTATTTTATGTTTTTGTTATTAATATAATGAATCCTTTTAGCCAAAGTTTGCATGTTATCATCTGTGTTTTCAGTAGTGAATAGGAAAACTTCATTACCCTGTTTCCAAGTTTCGTTTGTAAAGAATTGTAATAAATGAATCGTTTCATTAAAGCTGGTTTACCTGCCAAGTGACACGCATTTAATGAGTGTAATTGCCATTCCACACTTCTCGACCTATTCTATAGATCTTGTACAATCATCTTAACTAACCATAGATGCTTGAAGTAATCATCTTCCAATATTTTTTCTGCCTCGTCTTAATCCGATGTTTTAAAAGAGTTTCTCAAAGTGGCCGATACAGCCGTTAGGAGGGATTTAAGACACGCTGAATGGTCAAGGGGCTTTTTTTTGTTGCGAAGACGTTTTAGGCTACACTAAGCCAATCAAGGGGTATAAAATGAAAGAATATATTTGTAAATAAATATTGGAAGACAAGTTTATGCAATTCTATTTATAGAAAACGCGCTGTCTTAGCTGTTCCTACTATGCTTATTCAGAGAAGTGGCAACAGTCTGTTGGAAAGGAAGTTATTTCATGAAAATTAATGATTCTACATGATTTTAAAAAAAAGAGATTATATTCTTTTTTGGTCTTTATTTTGCCATTGATTTTAGTTTGATGTACATTATTTTAAAATAACAACGATTATATCATTAAGGAGTTTATCACTATTCCCGATGCCGGACCATAGAGTTGAACTTTCAGTTTCATGTTGTTTCTCTGACACTGTTATTTTTAAATGGTTAATTTTTTTCATAGCTTTTACACGTCCTATTAGACTTTCTTACTCAATGTGCTTTTAGGTTGTGATATCACGAACTGGGCAGTTTTCTCCTCAGGAGGGAACTGCCGTGACCTTACATTATTGTCATTTCATGTTCCTGATAGCATGATGAGTCCCTCTCAACATTTGAGGTATTGATCTCCAGCAGGCTTCACCACAGCGAACATTATGTGTTGGGATATTCGTTACTACCACTAGTCTCCCCAGCCGCCCCTTACAACATGCATGGCAGGTTGAAGAATAACTATTTTTACCCCCCCCCCCCCAAGTTGGGTCTCAGTAACACACGCGTGACGTCATAATCTACACATGACACCTTGTTGATGACCTTTCTTGAGAGTAAAATCGAGGGGAGGCGAGCAAGAGGCAGGTAGAGATACAAGTTGGAGAGTAGCAACACGAGATTGACAGGTTACAATCTAGCAGAATGCATCACCAAGACAAGAGACAGGGTATGTGCAGTCAACAATCGTCGCGGAGACGGCACTTGATGATGATGTTGTCATAATAGAGAACTGGAAATTTAAAAAAAAACCGTTTGGATGGTGGTATAGTGGAGGAGCGGGCACGTGGCTATAAAGCATATAGTAATAGGGTTGGGGTGAGGACACAAAACAGTTTGAGAAACACTGTCCTAATCTTTCAGAAGGTATAGTAGTACTCATATTTTTATATTCATTGCGGCGGTGCATCTGACTGTTGTAAGAGGAAATACCACTATCCTGTGGAGATTGTGATAAATATTAGATAATGGAGATGGATATCACCCTCTCTCAGAAATAAGTTTAATAACATAACCAGACATGCTCTGGACTTTGAACAACAACGAAAGAGGAGAATTGATGACCAAGGAATACATGGAAAAGAAATGTGAAAGAAAAGACCATATCAAATGAGACGTCATGGGAACATGAAGAGAACAACACAACAGAGAAATTATTGGACAGCGACAGTAGCAGCCCTATGTTCCATGACAGCTGAAAGGAAACGGGTGTAGACAGGGCCGGTCTTAGCCATTGCAACCTATGTGGCTGCAGTGGGCCCCGCACTTTGCACTTTATAGGCCCATAAATTCATATTATAATTTATGTTTATTATCCTCTTCCCTACCCAGACTGGGCCCCGCGCAATCTGTTTCGCATTTGGCCCCTCAATTCTTAGGGCCGGCCCTGCGTGTAGAAATAGGTAGGGTCGACGGATATGGATGCATACACGCCGTGTAGAGAATTAATATTAACGATATTGTTAATATTAATAACATCGTGAAAATTGAATCCTGACTAAATGGGGACAAAGAACTAAACCTCAGGAACTACTAGATCACCAAAGTAGAGAAGAAGAGACTGATTATGTGTTTAAAGAACAACGCATTGGAACTAACATAATTACTTTGAACCATCATGCTCACTTCAATTTGAGTAGTTCAGAAGTATGACTGGAACAGCTAATGCCCCTGCGAGGTAAAACAAAAGTGAGAGGTGAGGACTTGAAGCTGTTCAAAAGAAAACACGTCGTCTTCTTCTGCGTTCATTGTGAAAATGCCGATGGGTCTCTCTTGTAGCAGAACAACAGTCCTAGATTTCCAGCAGGATGTAGTCCAGAGAATGAAAATGCGCTGCCAAAGTTTTATTTGTGCAAATGACCTGACACATCCGTCTTCGTTGCGAAACACGATTTAAAAAAACGAAAAGTTCGCATTCATCGAGTGATATGAAAAAAAATTAAAAATAAAACATAATGGTATTCGAAAATACAAGAAAGTGCAAGAACTAAAAGATCTGGCAACACAAAGACAGAAATGGAAAGCTATGGTTTCCACCCTTTGCGCCGCCTATGGCCCTGGAGGAACATAACATAACAACATTCGAAAATGTGTTTCTAGAAATTTATATGAACTTTACTAGTCCCGCGCTGGACAACTCAGACGTATATATAAAACATTTCGTGAATCCTTATGTCTGACTGGTTATCTGAATATATCTGACCTACGACTGATTAACTGAATATGTCTTGCAGAATGTTGAAGGACATTTTCGGGTATCCGTTCATAGTGCGAAATTGTCGACAGTGCAGAGAGTGAATAACACTATCGAAGGTCTTCTAAAAACAACACAGTACAACACAATTGTAACATATCCTTTTCAGGAAGTAGTGATCAACCGAATCATTCGAAAATACTCCGCCGAAGACGGATGTGTCGGGATATTGGCGCAAATAAAATGGCCACACAACGCATTTCCATTTTCTGGACTGCATCCTGCTGGAGATCTAGTAGTACTGCTACAGGAGATATCCAGCAGGAGTTTGAGAATGAATGCTGAAGAAGAAGAAGAAATTCGACAATACAGTCATGTGGATTCATCGGTATCTTTCTAAAGAGTTGCTATTTGATGTTTTTTCCGTGATTTGCATTGGATGTCGACATATACAAGTGATCAATGAAAATGAAAAAGTCCAGTAGCATCACATTAGAAGGATGATTTCCAATGAGTACATATGACTGTGCTATCGAGGAGCTCGTATCAATCCAGCATGTTTTCGTGTTAGTGAATTTCGTAGGCAATATTTACGCCAGACAGGTTGCGATTTCTGTATGGTAGGGATGCATCTAGGACGAAAATTGAAGCTGGTACCTTGACCGTGCGAGGAACGCTGTGTATCACTCTATCACAGAATAGAGCACAAAGTGTGCGTGGGTTTGTAAAATGTTGAATTATATTCTATGGGTTGTTCAATCAGTGTTCTCAGTATGAAGATCTGGTCAGTGGATGATTAAAAATTTTGTAATCTAAATCCAGCATGCTTCTAAATGTCTTCTCCTCGCTATCTAAATACTAGTGTCTTATCCTCGCTATCTAAATACTAGTGTTTTCTCTAAGTGTCTTCTTCTGGCTATCTAATACTAGTGACACAATAATAGATCAGGCTCTCTTATCAAGTACGTTACATAATACAAGTCTTGATATCTACGAGGATAGAAATCTAGGAACACTATAAGAGCATTTGAAACAAGAAGCAATCTAGCCATCCAAACGTCTTGAAGCTGTCATAACACCGATGTGCTGGATAACAGCTAGGACGTGTAGTGGTGTCCTCACGATCCTTACCGGGGCAATAAAAATGACTAAAATATCAATTTCTAAATGAATTTACGTAAAAAATGAATTTACCTTCATCTACAATTTTACTCCACACACATAATTGTGGAGTTTCAAATTATTTTTGTTTTGTTATACAGACACTTCAACTTCTTAGGAATACATGGTCTCGTTAACCGATCATGCTTTTTCCATTCCGTTTTCTTCTATCATATCAGCTTTGTTTCGCTTAGAAGGCCACGCAATTGACTGAAGTGGAACGGAAATGAGGATTTCTGATGGAAAAAAATAAATTAGAAATTCTGTTTTTAAGATATTAGCAATCTAGTAGCGAAATATAAGAACTGTTACAGATGCCAGGTTTCCAGATAATAATTTGGTGATTTGTAAA
Organism: Meghimatium bilineatum; assembly: GCA_034231615.1. Lineage (NCBI taxonomy): Eukaryota > Metazoa > Mollusca > Gastropoda > Stylommatophora > Philomycidae > Meghimatium > Meghimatium bilineatum. Next base: position 56,686,882 of record CM067299.1, read on the forward strand.
TATGCGATTAGATTGAACCCACAGTGGAAGAGAAGTGTTAGAATGCAGCGAAAACCTGGGGAGAAATAGTGAAAGTAGAGAACGACAATATGAGAGTTATTTTACAAGAGAAAATGGAAAATATGAGTTTTATTGCCAATGATAGTTGCTGCAGAATGTCTAATAAGGTGCAGATCATATTGTCTGTCTGTCTGTCTGTCTGTCTGCCTGACTGACTGCCTGCCTGCCTGCCTGCCTATCTATCTATCTATCTATCTATCTATCTATCTATCTATCTATCTATCTATCTATCTATCTATCTATCTATCTATCTATCTATCTATCTATCTATCTATCTATCTATCTATCTATCTATCTATCTATCTATCTATCTATCTATCTATCTATCTATCTATCTATCTATCTATCTATCTATCTATCTATCTATCTATCTATCTATCTATCTATCTATCTATCTATCTATCTATCTATCTATCTATCTATCTATCTATCTATCTATCTATCTATCTATCTATCTATCTATCTATCTATCTATCTATCTATCTATCTATCTATCTATCTATCTATCTATCTATCTATCTATCTATCTATCTATCTATCTATCTATCTATCTATCTATCTATCTATCTATCTATCTATCTATCTATCTATCTATCTATCTATCTATCTATCTATCTATCTATCTATCTATCTATATGCTGTAGCCCTTGTTTGCCTTGCGGCGACATGGGTAGAAGAGTTCTCTGGAGATGGCCTTCCTGTGTGCTGTTTGTAAGCTTGTTCATGTGGCTTCTTTGATTTCTGCGATCCATCTTTTACATGGTCTGCCTCTGGTTTTATAGCCGTTATGTCTATATGTCACGACCATCTGTGGCATGCTGTCTGTTGGTAGCCTGGAAGCGTGTGAAAACCGCTTGATCTTTTGATGTGCTCCAATACTGGTATTGTGCTGGTTATCTGTCTGATGTTATCGTTTCTAATTCTATCTCTTAATGACACTCCGAGTATTCTTCGTAGACATGTCATTTCTACTGTCACTATTTTTACTATCATATTGTAGTCACGTACAGAAGTCTGATGTAAATGATGTCAACAATTCAGTTACATGCAATGGCATTATAATCAGCAAGAACTGCAGTTATTTATGTAATTTGAAGAAATCGAAAATTGCATAATCGGGACAAACAGACGTTATTATAACCACAACATAGTGAAGTTATTGCAATCATACCAAACCGAAGATAATAAAATCATGACAAACTGAAGTTACTGCAGTAAGGACAAGCTGAAGTTACTGCAGTAAGGACAAACTGAAGTTACTGCAGTAAGGACAAACTGAAGTTACTGCAGTAAGGACAAACTGAAGTTACTGCAGTAAGGACAAACTGAAGTTACTGCAGTAAGGACAAGCTGACGTTACTGCAGTAACGACAAACTGAAGTTACTGCAGTAAGGACAAACTGTGGTTACCGTAACCTGGACAAACTGAAGTTATTGTATAATAACAAACTCTATTTGGTTATGATGAACGGAATACAATACACTTGTTCTAAATATTATGTCAATAGAAAACTTTCTCTATAGCAGTGTTTCTCAACGTGGGGGCGACGCCCCACAGGATTTGGGGGGAAGGGTGGCAATATGATTATTCAAAAGGGGGAGGGGTAATTATTCCATAAATTTTAGGAAATAATTCAATTTATTAAATATATAAAATATGTATATGATACATGGAGTGGGGGTATCATAATTTTAGAAATACTTGGTGGGGAATAGTAGAAAAAAAGTTTGGGAAACACTGCTCTATAGCGAGTGCTGAGTAATAGTAGCATCACGTGTAGTGCTGAGTAATAGTAGCATCACCTGTAGTGCTGAGTAATAGTAGCATCACGTGTAGCGCTGAGTAATATTAGCATCACGTGTAGTGCTGAGTAATAGTAGCATCACGTGTAGTGCTGAGTAATAGTAACATCACGTGTAGTGCTGAGTAATAGTAACATCACGTGTAGTGCAGAGTAATAGTACATCACGTGTAGTGCAGAGTAATAGTAGCATCACGTGTAGTGCAGAGTAATAGTAGCATCAAGTGTAGTGCAGAGTAATAGTAGCATCACGTGTAGTGCAGAGTAATAGTAGCATCACGTGTAGTGCTGAGTAATAGTAGCATCAAGTGTAGTGCTGAGTAATAGTAGCATCACGTGTAGTGCAGAGTAATAGTAGCATCACGTGTAGTGCTGAGTAATAGTAACATCACGTGTAGCGCTGAGTAATAGTAACATCACGTGTAGTGCTGAGTAATAGTAACATCACGTGTAGTGCAGAGTAATAGTAACATCACGTGTAGTGCAGAGTAATAGTAGCATCACGTGTAGTGCAGAGTAATAGTAGCATCAAGTGTAGTGCAGAGTAATAGTAGCATCACGTGTAGTGCAGAGTAATAGTAGCATCACGTGTAGTGCTGAGTAATAGTAGCATCACGTGTAGTGCTGAGTAATAGTAGCATCACGTGTAGTGCTGAGTAATAGTAGCATCACGTGTAGTGCTAAATACTAGTAGCATCACGTGTAGTGCTGAGTAATAGTAGCATCACGTGTAGTGCTGAGTATTAGTAACATCACGTGTAGCGCTGAGTAATAGTAGCATCACGTGTAGTGCTGAGTAATAGTAGCATCACGTGTAGTGCTAAATACTAGTAGCATCACGTGTAGTGCTGAGTAATAGTAGCATCACGTGTAGTGCTAAATACTAGTAGCATCACGTGTAGCGCTGAGTAATAGTAGCATCACGTGTAGTGCTGAGTAATAGTAGCATCACGTGTAGTGCTAAATACTAGTAGCATCACGTGTAGTGCTGAGTAATAGTAGCATCACGTGTAGTGCTAAATACTAGTAGCATCACGTGTAGTGCTGAGTAATAGTAGCATCACGTGTAGTGCTGAGTAATAGTAACATCACGTGTAGTGCTGAGTAATAGTAACATCACGTGTAGTGCTGAGTAATAGTAGCATCACGTGTAGTGCTGAGTAATAGTAGCATCACGTGTAGGTCAGAACATACCAACAGAGTGGAAGGTAGGCTTTTAGTTGAAAAACTCGGCTATAGATGTGTGTTGACAAACCGAGACATACTGAGAAAGAGAGTAGGAAAAGTAAAGATAAAACACATAGACAGACAAAAATATAAAGAAAGAGGAAGACAGAAGGTAAAATAACGAGAGAGACAGAGAAAAGAGAAATTAAAGAAGACGTAGGCATAAGGAAATAAAAAGAAATAGAGAAATGAGATTATTTTTTTAAATTCCTAGAAATTACGAGTAGCGAAAGAATTTTTCACTTTGTTAACTGTCTTGGACGGAGGATGGGGGAAGGGGGGGGGGGCGCTCGACTGAGCTTTCTTCATACCAGGTGCTCTAATGAGATTAATAATAGCACCGGCCAAATTAACATTTCTAAAAAAAAGAGAAACATTCTATGCAATGGAGTAATATCAATGCATACATGAGTTCGATTGCTATGATGTTATATTGAGATAACTATATGGAAGCGCATCATGGACAGTAAAAAAAGTGTCCAAGATAAGCTGGACGCAACTGCGATGAGGTTTTTAAAGAAGAAGGATGAAAACTCCATGGACAGCCAAGAAAACTAATAAAGAAGCTCTCATAGGTGCTGTAGTAAAACGACAAATTATAGCAAAAATTATAAACAATCAAGATGTTTAGGACTTGTGATGAGAAAAGTTAAGCTTTAACATTTAGCAACCACCGGAATGATCAAAGGGGAGAAGAGACTGTGGTTGTCACTGTGGCACAAAAAAGAAGTCACAAACTGAACTTATTAACAACACAAGAGACAGAGAGTTGTGACGAAGCATGATCGCCTACGCCACTCGATATGACACTTGATTGATTTCTTCATACCCAGAAGACACCAACTTTTAAGCTGTGCGATGTTTAAGTCTCCTACTTAGATGGGTAACAAGTCAATGTACAGATTAAATACTGTTGGAACGTGTCCACATAAGAAATATCTCACTCTAGAGGCATGCCATATACTAAGATGTTGATGTTGAATGATGGCGGGTATGATGTGCCACTGATGAGGCATTCAGACCTTCCAATATTACTTTGATCTTCTTCTTCTTCTTCTTCTGAGATCGTTCTCAAACTCCTGCAGATTAGCAGGATGTAGTCCGGAGAACGGAATGCGTTGTATCATGGTTTACAGCATTGCCGCGATATCTGCGCGTTTCGGTCTGACACATCCGATTTCAGCATGGCTTTGGGTCACTGACCATATATGGGATGGGACATCCAACTTCATCCCATAACATCCTTAGTCGCCTTTTACATGCGTGGAAGGTAAACAGTGTTGCTATTCTTTGCTCCCCTTTAGGGCCTCGGCAAAACACGGGCGACTTTGATCTATATTATCAACATGCACATTGCTAAACTGTTATTTCTAGCAACATTGATATACCGTACACAAATTATTCAGCTTCCTTCAGTAACTATTAAGAGTCAAGAGGGTACAGGTGGCCATAGCTATCAAATCTGTTCTTTATGTGACTATCTGTCACAGTGATACCATTCTTCGAAGCTATTTCTGTTTCAGTCGGTGTATTTACTTTATAGAAAAGTTTGTCAACTATTGTGAGAAATGGGAAAACCATGACTTTCAGGAACTCTTGATATAGTAGTGGAAGGAAGTGCAATTCACGGTTATCTTGTTGAACAGTTAAAAGTCGGTCAAATCTAAAAGTATAGGTAAGTTAAACAAGTAGTCACTTGTGTGTTAACGAGGCTTGAAAAGGGAGTAACGAATAACTACACTGTTGCCTGCAATGTATGTCGTAAGGTACGAGTAAAGTGGTTTATGGTGGAGTCAGTTATCACATTCCGTATAGGGTCTAAGTGACACAGAAGCTATGTTGAATTAGGGTGTGTCAAGAGGAAATGCGCACATATAGCAGCTAAGCTGTAAACCTTGACACAACGCATTCCTTTCTGTGTATTAGATATTGGTAGCATATCCTATTCAGAACCGCGATGAATCCATTATTGTGTGGCTGTAGTGAATTCTAGGCAATATAAAGGCAATATAAATACTTTCAGTAGGTTGAAATTGATTTCTGACAGGACCCATGCGGTAGACTTTCTCAGTATGATGGTTTGTCTTCAAAATTCTGTCCTCTACAATTTATTTTGATTTTTACTGCTTGACGGCCGCCTCTCTGTATCATAGCACGGCACGACCCTGCTTTCTGAAATGTTCAGATGACCAGTTGCTTGCGGTTGAGAAATCTGGTACATTGGCTATCCGAGACGCGCTCTGCACTATTCCGCCTCAGAGCCGGACTTCTCTGCACAATATTCTGCTAATCTGTCAAAGTTTGAGGACGAACACAAAATAAGAAGAAACAAACAGTTTTATCAGCAAGTTCCCAGCTGCTTAGCCAGTGATTAGAAAACACCTGGTGATATTCTCATTGTTACCAAAGTTTGAGTCCAATGGTACACATTTCCTTGTGCCTGGCCTGACTACGGGACATTTTTTGAATTGAAAGAGAATCTGTAGTAAAACTGTGTGCCATATTACAAATAAATATATGCAACTCCAAAAATAATTTCAATATGAATGTAGTATAAATGAAGTTTAACGTTACATAAATACGCTGAGTTGATGTTTCGAGTAGTACGTTTTCGTCACAACCGGGAAGAAAAAACAATTAGCTTGTACGTTAGACATAGATTATGGATAGTAATGGGTACTCTACGAAGTGATGGAGAGTAGACTAAAAGAGACAATGTACATGTTCAGAGAATGATGAAAATCGGGTTTACCATGAAAGAGGAAAATATCAGGAAAAATTTGAAGATTCTACAACCAACGACTGACTGAGACAGAGATAAATCAAGTGTCAGGAAAAAAACCCATCGCGATGGAAAAGTTTGGGTATAAACGGAAATAGGTAGAGGTGAAATTATGATCACACATACTAACAACGGAACACAAAGACAGACGACTTTTCAACTAGAAAGTTTTCGACGGGACGAAAAACAATAGACAAACAACAAACTTACACAGAGACACACATATGGTATAGCGAGATTAGGTGGAAGAGAAGATGAATATGTTGAGGAAGATTAAGCAGTGAAATATATGTATATATAGATAGGTATAGCATAAAAGGTGATGGGGAATAAATGATATAAGCAGGAAGAGGAATAAGTAAGACAAATCTTTGACGAGCAGAAAAGAAAACCAGAGAGGCGAGCAGAAGAACGGATAAAAATGGAAAAACTGAGCGTAAATATTTTTAGGTGGCGGATGAGCTAGCGATATGAGCTCTGATGGGAATGTCCCTAGTTCGGTGATACTGGCTCCTATTTAAGAAAATCAAGATTTACGGATTGCGGTAATATAAACTGGACAGACAAAAGTAGTAGTGGTTGAAGTACTAGCACCAGGCAGATAAGCCACAAACAAAAAAGGTCCCCAAACGCCCTGATATAACCGACATGGACACCAGTCCTAGGTTGAAAGGGGCGGGCCTAGACGAAATGGGGCGAAACCATTAGTAAACAAACAAACAAGTAGTGACTGAGTCGTTCCCTTTGTGCTCAGGTGGTTGAGGGCTCTAATATTGCACGCGACATCTTGCCTACAAAGTGGATGTTTTCTGAAATCTCTGAGAATTAGCAATTGAAACTACAGAGTTACGTGCTACAGAGTCAATCCCCTACGTGTTTTCCACCTTTTTTCTATCTTTCAGTAGTATAGCAAAGAGTAATGTAATGAAAATGTGTTAAGCGGAAATGGTTTGGAATTAATGCCTACATTTTATATTATTTCCATTGGCTATGTTTATAAATAGCAAAGATAGGCCGAACATTTCCAAAATCTTCTTAACAGACCAACTCCCTCCCAAATCTACTCCTAATCTAGAGAAAGAGGAGACAATGCTACCATTAGAAGCTTTGATAGAAAATTTCACCATTGAAGAGGTAAAACAAACCATTAAGAAATTAAAAAAACAATAAAGCAGCAGGTCAAGATGACATCACAAGTGAAATGCTAAAAGCAGCAAATGATAATACATTGTCCTTTTACTGGATATTTTCAATATGATTTGGTAAAACTAATGCCCACCCTAACAATGGAAAAATGGTATCATTATCATTTTCAAAGGAGACCTAACAAACTGTGATAACTGGAGGGAAAGCACACTGCTGTCCGTAGCTGGTAAAATTATTTGTTATATGATGCTTACAAGAGTAAAGACATCTTTAGACACAAGACTTAGAGAAGAGCAGACAGGCTTTAGACCAGATCACTCCCGCATCGACGATATATTCACTATTAGAACAATAATAGTAAAATGTTTAGAATTTAGATCTAATCTCATAATAAACTTTGTTGATTTTCAAAAAAGTCTTCAACAGCATCCATCAACCATCGCTTTAGGCAATTACAAAAATATATGGATTTCAAAACAAATATATAAATGTGATAAAATCATTCTATAGAAACTCAACATGCTAAGTTAAAGCAGAAAAAGGCAATTCAGAATGGTTCCCTGTGATTACTGGTGTTAAACACGGTTACCCTATGTCACCATTGCTATTCAATATCGCATTTGATTGGGCATTGAGAAAAATCTCATTCAACGTAAATTTAGGAATTAAATAGATAAATAAAGCAACATTAAAAGACGTTGATTTTGCCGATGATCTTGCACTATTGAATGAAAACCATCAAAATACACAAACACAAACTAATAGATTAAAACTCATCGCAGAACAAATAGGTCTCCAAATCAATTCATCAAAAGCAAAAATTATGGACTTCACCAGTTCACCTAACGCAATTAGTTTAAATGGACAACAACGTGAAAAAGTAGACACATTTTCCTATCTGGAAGCAAATTAACACTCGACGGTGATGTCATGGCAGAAATTACAAATTGCATTGCATTAGCTTCAAACGCCTTTAACAGACTGTCTAATATCTGGAGGTCAAAGTCAATCAGTACACGCACGAAATTACGCTTATTTAATTCTTGCGTTATTCCGGTACTTTCATATGGATGTGAGAGCTTTAAAAATTCTTTATCTTCCGAAAAGAAACTACTGAGTTTCGAGAACAAATGTCTTCGTAGGATAATTAACACCCATTAGTGTGAATTCAAATTGAATGATAAAATCAGAGAAGGGACACATCAAAACTTTATCGCAGATGTTATTAGAAAACGCCGTTGGTCCTACATCGGACATGTCCTACTCTCAGACATCAACAGAATACACCACCCGTCGCTTGAATAGATACCTACAGGCAAAAGAGCAAGGGGTACACCAAAAGAAACAAAAGTTTATTATGGGGATAATTTACTCTATTTTATGTACTAATGTCTTTGCACTAAATGTCAGACTGAACCACCTCAAATTTCCATACATCTAGACAGTGCGTTTTATTTCGAGGAAATAGGTGGATATATGCTTAGGTTTGCCAAAAATTGCCTATATTTTTAGTGCCTATATCCCCCCCACCCCACAACACAAACGTACGCGTCCGCAGACCCCCCCCCCCCCATGTAACACACAGAAAAACAATTCATTACTTCTAAATATTAATAAGAATGTGGATATATGAAACGTACCTTAAAAAAAGTTCGATATTTCGATAAGAAAGGTTGTTTTTTCCCCCTAGCTCATGTGTGTGTTTCTGAATTATTCGAATATTTGTCACACCACAAATAATGCCTATTTGTCACAAAATAAAATATATTAGCAGAATTTGTTTCACACAAAAAACAAAACAACAACAGCCCAGAAATAAACGTAGTTAAAATTCCTATGTGCACTGAGTTTTTAACTGAATAATGAACATTTCACTTAAATCTTATACTGTACTACTTTCATTTTTGAATGTAGAGACAAGGTCAAGCGTGACACTCACTCTTAAAAGACTTACGAGCTGAAACAAAACATGTCTTCCTATTATGCAATATTAAATACTTCCGTGGTCACGGCAATTTTGTGTGTGGTCATTGTGTGTCGCCTGTAAATTACGACCGAACAAATTCGCGGAAATAATCGAAAATATGTCGTAAAATCGCCTGATTTGCTTCTTATATTCTCAAGACTCACGATCCAGGCAGTGTTTAAGTGTCTAGTTTCTATCTAAGGTGAAAGAATATACTTCTAAACAGGAAATTATATTTGTGCTAAATTTATGTACTTGGGAATGTGAGCGGATCGGCTGTAAATCTAGATAACCCATCTTCAGTTTCGGGCTGTATTTGAGTATTTCACAGATGAAGTTTTGTTTTGAACATGCATGGACGTATCTTTAGGCTGAAACAAATCAGAACCAAAGTAAGAAACAAATAAAAGGTGGGTATACAGTATATACATGCGCAAACATAGAAAAAAGCATTATGTGTAGTTAATAATTATGTATTACTTCTCACCAACTGTTTCTACTTGTTTCTACCTACTTCTACCTATAGAAACAGTGAAGAAAATTGTAAAACATTCAGCAATGGTGATGATGTCATACCGAAGGTATTATCAAGAAGATCTATATTAGTTATGATTGCAAGTTCGATCTGCAGAAAAATTCCGATCTTTATATTCAAAAATCATACTCACATTGTAGCAGATTATAAGAAAAGCAATGTGTCTGGTATTGAACTTGCACTTAAAAAGGAAACAATAAGCGCAATATCTCAAAGTTGGTGATCGATTTGATTCCCTAGTATTTTGATTATCACCAGACTGCAGATATTGCAAGTAGCCAGAAGTTTGGAAGTCTGTGCATATAAAGCAAATACAGGAAATATAAAAAATCACAATTTGCTTTCAAAGATTGCCATGCAGTGAATATTTCAGGGTAAAAAGAGAATAGGTGGATAAAATAAACCTGGCTCGAGCACATCAAGGAATAGTCAGGGCATTATTTTTCACACTAGCCCGTACGACATGAAGATGTGGATATTGGGCGAGCTTTTTGTACTGAAATTCCTAATGTCGCATCACAACGACCCTAACTGGTTACGGGTTTCCTTATTCTTCTTCTTCTTATTATTATTGTAATAAAAGAAGTCTATAAGTGTTGCATAATGAGTGTAACACAATCTTGATGAGGCGAATTTAATCTGTAGCGTGGTTAAAATAATTTAATCTGTAGCGTGGTTAAAATAATTTAATCTGCAGAGTGGCTAAAAGAATTTAAGTAAAAATACTGTCAATTTGGTAGTGTATCCAGGTAATGAAACATGGACAATAAACAGACAGTTAGAAGACAGATTGATGTCTTTGGGATGTGGATATATAGAAGAATTATCAGGGAGCCTCCTAGCACAGTGGTTAGCGCACTGGCTTCGCATATGAGTGGTCCTGGGTTCATTCCCCAGTTAAGGTGGAAATGTTTTTCCAGATCGCAACGGCTCCCGGGTCTATCCAGCCTTAAATAAATACCGGATTAATACGGTAAAGACTGCGAAGGAGAGGAGACGGCTACCGCCCTCATTTGCAGAGCCACTGTAATGTGAGATCGCTTACACCTCACACCCATACTGCATTAATAAATGTCATGGGTTACTTTCCTTTTTTATAAAGAAGAATAGGGAGAACTCCATGGAAAGAGAAGGAAAAAAATAAAGAGATTCTAACAACACCTAATATGAAAAATAATTATTAAAGGAAATAAAGATCAAGCAAATACAATATTTTGGACACATTAAAAGACATGACACCTTGCTTAAGACCTTACTTGAGGGTAAAGTCGAAGGGAGGCGAGCAAGAGGTAAACAGAGATACAAGTTGGAGAGTAACACCACAAGATGGGCAGGTTACAGTCTAGCAGAGTGCACCACCAAAACAAGAAACATAGGATGTTGGAGGTTTGTTGCATCCAACCTTCGTTGTGGAGACGGCACTTAATGATGATTATTCATCTAAACAGTGGTAAAAATAGAATAGGTGGATAAAATAAACCTGGCTCGAGCACATCAAAGAATGATCAGGGCATTATTTTTTACACTCGTCCGTACGACATGAAGATGTGGATATTGGGCGAGATTTTTGTACTGAAATTCCTAATGTCGCATCACAACGACCCCTAACTGGTTAAGGGTTTCCTTATTCTTCTTCTTCCTATTATTATTGTAATATTATCATGAATTTTTATAGTCTATGAGACTATCATGAATTGACATAATTATTTGTTTTCTTCTTCTATGGTCGTTCTCAAACTACTGCAGATTAGCAGAGTGTAATCCAGAGAACGGAATGCGTTGTATCACGGGTTACAGCACTGCTGCGATATCTGCGCAATTTCGGACACATTCGAATTTAGCCTGGCATTTGGCCACTTTTACCCTATATGGGATGGGACAGCCAACTCTATTCCATAGCCTCCTTAGTCACCTCTTACGACATGCATGGAAGATAAAAAGTGTTACTATTTTTTTACTCCCCTGTCAGGCCCGTCAGAACATCTGTTTGATTAGTCAGTTCTAGACGCTATTTACACATGAATTGTTTATTATACAATTGGCAAGATTTAAGCGTGAAATTACAATATCTTATAATCTCGAACACAAGACAGACGATGTTTAAGTTTGTATACGGTGTCACGCTCAAATTCTCCGTCAGAGGTGTTTCAACATGAAGTGTGTAGTTAGGAAAAATGAGTTTGCGAGTAAAGTTTATAACAGAGCAGATCACAAATAGCATTTTAAAGTATTTCTGCAATGAAACTACTCGAACAAAACTATATCATTTTATTTCAAACTCCAGAGATCATCTTCAACAGGTATTATATCCAAACATGGTGGACACATTATTGTAATAATAGACACCTATGCCTAATCAAATCAGTCTGAAGTGGTAAAATTTCTTTCTCCATACACAATAATTAGTATGCCGAAAAAGATCAAATGATTTCATTCGTTTTTAAAAACTGAACATGATGCACACAAATAAAATATATCTTTATTGGGTCTAACCAAATATTGGGTCTAACCAAATATTGGGTCTAACCAAATATTGAGTCTAACCAAATATAACATCATATGCAAAAATGATATTAATACATTAGACGGTTAATTAGATAATTACATATGTTGGAACGCAAAGCTAGTGAAACGTTAAGAACCAGACTTCAACTAGAGCTTGATTTCCTTCATCAATAATTGACTCGCGTTTTCCTTTCTGTACTCACATTGTAACTTTAATTTTATTTATTTCATTTGATTGATTGAGTGTTCCTTAATCTTGATCAACCCTATATACTCTTCACCTTTCAACTTCCACCGCAGATTTCTAAATCACCCTAAATGTGGAGACCACATCACCCACTTTGAGAAACTCTGGACTAGAAGAACAAAAGTCATACAAGTATGAGAACAAGTTCTGGCATTACACCAAATCAAATTTAGTTTCATTTCAATTGTGCTTCCCGTGCGAGACTTAACAGTCGGACCAGAATGATGAGATCATTTGTACTAATATGTAAGCGACCCCCAACAGTGTGATTGTGATCACATACCGTGAAAGTGACAACTGATAAAACTTGTATAATTGAAGTCCCAGGCATAATTGAGCTTTCAAAGCTATATTGGGAAAGATCTGAACTATCATGTTTCTTCTGAAGTGGGCATCATTTTTAAACGCCTATGAAGATAGTTGTCTAAATTGACTTTATAAAACGATTCTTTTCCTTGTTGTGTGATGAGATGCTCTCATTGATAAGCAGTATAAATGGAAATACGCCAAATGAAATAGTCTACCAGTAAGTTACCGGGGCCCGAAAGGAGAGCATAGAATAGCAATACTGTTTACCTTTCATGCATGTCGTAACAGGTGACTGTGGAGGTTTGAGGGACAGAAAGAGAAACAAAAAAATATAGAAATTATTGTTCGAAAAAAGAATTGATGAAATACTCTTGTGTTACATGGACTCGACTGGGAACAAAGGACATCTATATATTGTATATAAGGCTAAACAGGGGAATGACTTCATTACACTAATTTTATTCCATATGAGCCTCATCTCTCTCAACAAAGCGGCTCTAGAGTTCTCAGAAAGAAATCCCCTTTGTAAACAATACATCTCCAGCGGGTTTCGAAGATACAACCTCTTGAGCACAAAGTCAACGACTTAACCAGTATCCCAGGAGATCCCCTTGTGTATACGAATAAATATCCTCATCATCAGGTAAAGTGTCCACAACGAATGTTGGCTGCAACAGACCTCCAATAATTTCTCTCTTGCCTTATTGGTGCACTCTGCTAGACTGTAACCTGCGCATTTTATGATGTTTTCCTCCCACTTATATCTTTATATACCTCTTGATCGTTTATCTTTGACTCTACCTTAAACTAAGAATACTAAGAAATGTAGAATATATGTAGATATTTACACTTATTTTTAGTTTGTGATTTGTTTATATGTTCATATTTTCCTTTTGTTATTGGAAATACTTTTAACCATTCCTAATCTTCTATTCTGTTTGCAAAAAGTGAGGAAGGCCTCGAAGATTTAATTAATGTAGTAGTCACAGAAAGTAAAGAGAAAGGCCTCTTCCTAAATATCAAGAAAACAGAAGTAATGGTTATTTCAAAGAAACAAAATAACACACCTTGCAAGATTAAAGTGAATGATATAGTATTAAACAGTTCCACCAATTCAAATATTTAGGCACAATGATTATAGCAGATGGAAGACATTCAACAGAAATAAGATGCAGAATAGGACAGGCAAAAACAACATTCAGGAAAATGAAAAATATACTGTGTAATAAGACCTTGTCATTAGAGGTGAGAAAGAGAGTTCTGCAGTGCTATATATCCCCTATACTAACATATGGGTGCGAGTCTTGGACAATAAACAAACTGGAAAGTGGGAAATTAGAGGCAACAGAGATTCTACAGAAGAATGCTGAAAATACCATGGACTGACAGAAAAACTAATGTAGAGGTGTTGAAATAGTCAAATGTAAAACGGACCTTAATCAACAATATAAGAAAAAAGGCAAGCTTCTTTTTTTTTTTGGCCACTTCATGAGACAGGCAGGTTTAGAGAACATAGTCACAACAGGCAAAATTGAAGACAACAGAGACAAAGGGCGACAAAGTGAGAAAATATTAGACAGTTTGACAACCTGGCACGGCATTGAAAGAACAACGACTTTGATACATAATACTGTGGGTAGATAGCTGTGGGGAGTCATGACCGCTTACGCCAGCCGGCATGGCACCTAATGATGATGAATCTTCTATTAATCTGTTTCACATTTACCATCATTTGTGGTTGTATCTAAAATACATCAGTACACTGACACAAGTGATATACTTGTTCCAGTGTACATACTACATATATAGTTTTGAGGATTGACTTAAATCATTGACATTTACATAATTAATATAAGAATACTATTATTCTTATGTCTAGCAGAAAGACATACATACAGCATTCGGATGATAAGGCACAATGCTTTTCGTCTCTCGATTACATTCTGGTAACTTGTAGGAGTTTCAGAGCATGCACAAAAGAAGACGATGAAAAAAGAATAATGATCGCAGATAAAGAAGAGAACGAAGGAGATCAATGGAATCTGTTGGCTTGGGAAACTGAAATTTCGAAACATTTGGTGGAACAATTAGATTTGCAGGATATCCTAATACTAGCAGATGCCACAATAACAATCCGTGAAGGATGAAGTGCTAGACCGAAACCTGGTCGGAGTGAAAACTACTAAGATATTTTGGGTCATTGCCGCAGGTTAACTCCAGTTATTGAGTCAATGTCTACATACAACTGTTTCCGGATGATAATCATGAGTTGAAGGGCCTGAGAGGGGAGCAAATAATAGTAGCTGCAATTTTTTATGTTTTTTTCCGTCTGCGTTCGTTCTAAACTCTTACTGGGTGGCTGGATGTACTACGAGAACTAAATGGGTTCAGTAATGGTTTATAGCCTAGCTCCGAATTATGTGTATGTCGACCTGCCATATTTGACTTGAGTATGGTTTCTGTGTCACTTTTAACTGTGAGTTAGGATATCTAAGTACATTCACTAACATCCTTAGTAACCTCTTACGATATGTATAATAAATTATAGTTTTAATATTCCTTGCTTCACCTTTAGGTCATTGTAAACGCACGGGCAGTTTGATATCAATTTGTGTGTTGATGGATGAAAAATGTGATATCATTTGCTATGTGTGAGTGGGTGGCTAATTTAATATTATTTATGTGAGGAGGTGGATGGACAATTTGATATAATTTGTTGTGTGGATTAACGGATAATTTGATGTCATTTGTTGTGTGAATAGATGGACAATTTGATTTAATTTGTTGTGTGAGTGGATGGACAATTTAATATAATTTGTGAGTGATGGACAATTTGATATTATTTGTTGAGTGTGAGTAGATGGGCAATTTGGTATCATTTGTTGTGTTAGTGGATGAACAATTTGATATCACTTGTTGTGTGGGTGCATGGGCAATTTGGTATGATTTGTTGTGTGAATAGATGGACAATTTGATGTCATTTGTTGTGTGAATAGATGGACAATTCGATATCATTTGTTGTGTGAATAGATGGATAATTTGGTATGATTTGTTGTGTGAATAGATGGACAATTTGATGTCATTTGTTGTGTGAATAGATGGACAATTTGATGTCATTTGTTGTGACCGTGGATGGACATTTTGATATCATTTGTTGTGTTAGTGGATGAACAATTTGATATCACTTGTTGTGTGAATAGATGGACAATTCGATATCATTTGTTGTGTGAATAGATGGACAATTTGATGTCATTTGTTGTGTGAATAGATGGGCAATTTGATGTCATTTGTTGTGTGAATAGATGGACAATTCGATATCATTTGTTGTGTGAATAGATGGACAATTTGATGTCATTTGTTGTGTGAATAGATGGACAATTTGATATCATTTGTTGCGTGAATAGATGGACAATTTGATGTCATTTGTTGTGTCGGTGGATGGACAATTTGGTATCATTTGTTGTGTGAATAGATGGATAATTTGATATTATTTTTTGTGTGAATAGACGGACAATTTTATATCATTTGTTGTGTGAAAAGATGGATAATTTTATTTGTTGTGTGAATAGATGGATAATTTGATATCCTGTGCTGTGTAGTGGATGCCTCATTACACAGTTCAGCGTGGCCCGAAATTTCTGCTGAAGTCGAGTGTTTTTGGTAAAAGGCGCTGACGTCCCAGCCAAGTTGTGAACCGTGACGAACACGCATTTGATTATGTCAACTACATCCTGATTTCCAGCAGAATGTTGGAAATGAAAACAGAATGAAAAGAAAACTGGGGATCAAAGTGCTATCGGGCAATGTACACTAATAATAATCGTAACATCCCAAAATAATCTGTGAGTAGACTAAATTAATCAGTAATCCGTAAATCAACGAAAGCATAGGACGACTATAAATCAGACACGTTAGTGAAATCATTGACCAAGTTAAGGTTAGATAAGCCCGGAGATATTTATTATGTCCAGCAATTACCAGCTTGACTGGTGTCCCCAAGCAACCACATTTGCGAATCTTGAGCATAAGAAATAGAAAAGTGTACTTTATATTTCATATACAAGTAATTCAAGTAGGAAGCATGAGAGTAAATGGGAAAATCTTGAGGCTAAATAATATTGATTAATTATACATACATGTTTAATATAATTTAATGTTGCCTCAAGAATATTTCATTTATTCTCATGCTTCATACTTGAATTTACTTGTATTATCTATTATTTGAAACAACATTGTCGTCTCTCTACGTTATTTATGTTTAAAAAATAGGCCTTTAATTAGCCCTTGTAGTACGAATATGGATGTTCTATGTTTGTGGTCCTGAAGATACTTCAATACTTGTACAATATGTTGGCTACTGTAATAGTCCTTGTCTCCATTGGTTCCATCTCAGTGACTTGAGTATACAGGCTGAATGTCTTGACAAAAGCGCACCTTTCTTTGGGATGTGGTTAGTCAAGTACGGAAAAATCCTTCTACTTGAGTTGCAAGGCGATTCCGCGCCGCTAGAACGGACCTGGTTCAATTTTCGTCAGCCTCAAGAATCTTACATTTCTTGTTCAGAAAATAACACCAAATTCAGTTCTGTACTTTTGATGTTGTCGTCGAGGCAGCGCTGGATTTAGACTTGATAAGGTCTAAAGCTATTTGAGATATGGGACCTTTAACAATTTAGAAGTATATAGATAGTTGAATTAAAAAAAATGTAAGGGGGTCCCAAAAAGTGGGGGCCCTAAGCTATAGCTTGCTTAGCTTATAGGTAAATCCTGCATTGCGTCAAACCATGACCTCTATTATTTTTGAAGCTGAAAGCTCTGATATAGCCAAAGTGGAATGTGTTCTGCCATTGAAATGATCGTTCCTCCTTGTACACGTTTATTTTCTCTGATTTGTGTTTAGACTTAAAACATATTTCGACATAGAACTCTTGTTCAGACGTAAACATATTTCGACATAGAACTCTTGTTCAGACGTAAACATATTTCGACATAGAACTCTTGTTCAGACGTAAACATATTTCGACCTATGAGAAACTCGAGTTTATTACAAATTATCACGTTCATGTTATTTCTAAAATGCTTAATAAAAAGAAGTACAGAGCGCCTTTTCGGAAGTACAAGGTACAGGTCAATTTCTACTGCAGGTATTCATGTACCCGGACTGTTAAAAAACAATGGCATAATATTGAACGTGAAAAAATTTCTGTGAAAGGCAAAACAGTCAATAAATGATGGGTTGATTTCCCGCCGAAGACGGATGTGTCGGGCCATTGGCGCAAATAAAACGGCGACACAACGCATTTCCATTCTCTGGACTACATCCTGCTGGAAATCTAGTACGGTCATTGTTCTGCTACAAGAGATCTCGCAGGAGTTTGAGAATGAACGCAGAAGAAGAAGAAGAAGATCATTACGTCCTATAAAGGATATGAAAACAAGAATCGTTAATCTTGTTGTTATTAACTACTATGTTTTTAATTATGTTGTTCTCAATGCTATTGTCTTAATTCTGATGTTCTTAATCATGCTGTTCTTAATTCAGTTGTTCTTAATTTTATGTTCGTAATACTGTTTTTTCTCAATCTCGCTATTCTTAACACTGTTCTTCTCAATTCTGCTGTTCTTAATTCTGTTATTCTCAATTCTGCTGTTCTTAATTCTGTTATTCTCAATTCTGCTGTTATCAATCTCGCTGTTCCTAATTATTAAGTTATTAATTATGCAATTCTTGATTACTATGTTGTTCTCAATACTGCCGCTCCTAATTACTATATTTTCAAATATGTTCTTCTCAATCCTGCTTTTTATAATCCTGCTGATGTTGGTGTAATGTTAATATTATTATTAGCGGAACCACACAAAAACTATTGCCATTTTTGATTATCAAAATTAACGGAAATAGGTGTAGCCTAAGTATTACCAGTATAAATAAAAAAATAGCAAAATAACAACGACACTCAGTGACAGACGACGTTTCGACCATTGAAGCTCTTTTGACAGCATCAAAATAGAACGAGATAGACGTCCTACATTCTATATGCCCGTTTGACTACATCATTTTCCCCACTTAACTGTTCTAGCTGGAAAAAAATCTTCGCAGTTCAGAGTTCTTGCCATGTTGTCCGACGAGTTCGTCTCGTCAGGTCTCAGTATCCTTCCGATCACGTGATGTGGACGAGCTGTCTAAAAACTTGACCATTCTTCGTGGTTCTTGTCAGGATTTACTCAATCTCGCCAGACAGTTAGGGCCATCTGCAGTGGCCCCATGCCACTTCTAACGTTTTGAATATATTCTTTTATTCCTGACATTGCTAGCATAGAGACAGCATGAAGTGTAAACAGTTGTTAGCGCTGTATTATTGTTCCATTTTGTGATTTTAACATTAAAGGGATCGATGTTTTTCACAGGTCAAAGGACATCCAAACTGAAAGGTCACGTGTAAGCGTTTATTATACATTGATTACTTATGCTGAAGACCTTGTTGTGAATTATAAAGAAAGTTGATGCAATATTACAAGTATAATAGGAGAAGATGTGACACAAGTGTGTAAAACAGTATTTGTGATAACTGACCCTATATATCCCTAATACGTCTTCGGGAAGTGGACTTCATCTTAAAAAAGGGGGTATTTATTGGTGGTACATTTGTTGATCATTGTTTGAGAAAGCTATTAATGGATGAACTGACGACATTAAAGATTACATGAATACATCGCTAGAAAATGCAAGCCGCATCGCCCAAGACAGAGAAGGGTTCAGAGAGTTCATTGGGAAGACAACGTTCTGGAAGGAATACGTCACATGACACATTAATGGATGAAAGTGGAGATTGTACCCGCTGCTTTGGTTTTATTCCTAATACTAAATGTCATATTCTGACTTCAAGAGGGAGGCTTCAATCGCCCGACCTTATCTACTAATGTGAATAACATTAATTCTCAAACGAAGAGACTGTACTAAAAGAGAAAAAAAATTAACTAAAGTGATAAGACAACACTAAGTTAAAAGATTACCACTAAAGTGAAGAGATAACACTAAAGTGAAAAGATAACATAAAGTAAAAAAGATAATACTAAAGTAAAAAGATAAGTCTAAAGTGAAAAGATAATAAAATGATGGTCGATGATGCTGATGACAAAATAAAAATGGAGATTCATGTTGAGGCAAGTGAAGATAAAACTAAAGTGAAAATAATTTTAAAAAATGGTTCAAAAGTCATTGAGGATTGACTTCACCGTACTCGGTTTCCCATAAGTACTCTGCCACTCTCAACGAAGCGGCACGCCGCCTGCCGAGAGTACCACTCATAGCACGTAACTCCGTAGCTTCAAACAACAATCGACAGGGATCTCCGGAAAAATCCACCTTGTAAACAAGACGACACGAGCCAGATTCGAACCCATGACCATGATCCCCAAGCGATGATAATGCTTTAGTGAAGTGAAGATACTGCTAGAGAGAAGCGAAGTGAACACTAAAGTGAAGATAATGTTAAAGAGAATTATAGGTGAAAGTGAAGATAATGTTAGAGAGAAGTGAAAGTAATACTAAAGTAAGGATAATGTTGTGGAAAAGGAAGATAAACGGAAGTGAAAATAATATAAGATAAGGATAATTATAGAATGAAGTGAAGATATGTTAGAGAGAAGTGAACATTGCAATAATGTATAGATAATGTTAGAGAGAGAGAGAGAGAGAGAGAGAGAGCAATGATGACACTGTTAGAGAGAAGTGAAGATAATACAAAAAAGAAAATATTGTTGGAGAAAAGCGAATATAATGTTAAAAAGAGGTGAAGATACCTGTAAGGCTAAAGTGAAGAAGATAATAAGGGCAAGTAGAGGTAGTAATAATAATTTGAAAATAATACTAAAGTGGATGTAATACTAAAGTGAATATATGTAAACATAAATCTACATTTCTTCGTCTTCTTCAGAGTTCGTTCTCAAACTCCTGCTGGATTTCTCTTGTAACAGGACACCGGTCCTACAAGATTTCCAGTTGAATGTAGTCCAGAGAATGGAAATGCGTTGTGTTGCCATTTTATTTGCGCCAATTGCCCAACACACCCGTCTTCGGCGGTAAATCTACATTTAAAAGCATTAAAGCTAAAGGTAGTTGAGTAAATCCGAAGACAGCAGGGAGAAGTTGTTGCTTTCAAACTCACTCTTCCATCTCATCAAAAAACAAAACAATTAACTAACAAACAAGTAGTTAAAACTGAAGGGTATCTCTTCCAATGGTACCGCTCTTCCAAACGCTTTTCAATAAAAATCATTAAACGCAATCACATCACCGATAGTGAAGTGGAAACATTGTTTTCTATTTTTTGGAAATCTAAGGGAAACCCTACACAAATGTCTAAATCGTATCTACAGCTCTGTTATTTAGCTGTGAAGCAGCAGCATAACACATAGTTTTACCATAACTGGTCTCCAGTATAAAACCTGTGTACAGAAAATGTATATATGACCTGAAAGGCAGGTTTTGATTATTTTCGTCAAATTCGTTGGTCGGCATTGGCTCTTTTTGACATGCAGCTCCAAGTATTTAAATAGTGATCAACGAAAATCACGACAATAATCGATAGCGTAACGAGTGAAGTCCTGCATAATGTTCTTCTGCTGCCAACGGTCTAAGTTTTACCCACATTTTCTCAGCTCTCTAGTTGTTTGTTGCCTAGATACTGCATGTCTTGTATCGCCTTGCGCACGTGTTCCTTTGCGATGACGTATCTAAAGAGCATGAATCTTGGTTCCAGTTTCCTGGTGAATAGATCGACTACATCAATTTAGTTTAGCAATCCACGAGTGACGGGTAGACTAGAACATGGTCGTATGGACAGTGATTTAGCTGTGGTTAATATTGTTGATTTGTATTTTTCAATCCCTGGGAATTATGAACAATATAACTCTTATATTCTTTTGCAGAGTGGTAGGTTTCTCCATAACTTTATTATATAAGACTCAAACTCTCAGTGTACAATGGTGAGGTTTCTCCATAATTTTATTTCATAAGACTCAAACTCTCAGTGTACATTGGTGATGTTTCTCGACAACTTTATTTCATAAGACTCAAACTCTCAGTGTACAATGGTGGGGTTTCTCCATAATTTTATTTCATAAGACTCAAACTCTCAGCGGTGTACAATGGTGAGGTTTCTCCATAATTTTATTTCATAAGACTCAAACTCTCAGCGGTGTACAATGGTGAGGTTTCTCCATAATTTTATTTCATAAGACTCAAACTCTCAGCGGTGTACAATGGTGATGTTTCTCCACAACTTTATTTCATAAGACTCAAGCCTTCCCTGAAAGACCCTTGGGTGAAGTGGGGGGGGGAGTTCTCAGTGCGTTGCGCGAAGATCGAATGATCGGTAGCAGACGCTGCGTGTTTGTTATCCCCACGTCACGGAAGCTGTATGAAATCAAGCTTAATATTAGAAAGTTGGAATGTGTGTAGACACATTATCCCGTAATGAATCTTACTTGCGTTATCTGTTCTCGGCGCCGGTGGTGTTTTTTTTAATATCTTGATAAAGGCCCTATATTCAATGCATCGGTGGAATCTGTTTTGCAATCAATTTTTTTTGTGTGCGTGATTTATTCTGTACTGTAAAACTTATTACTCTATATTCTCCTGGCAGATCTATTAGTAAACATTTTTACTGCAGTCCCACCAGGGAAGATCAGTAGAGTGCAGCATTGATTGCCTGCCCTTAGCTTCATTAAGACGACACCACATCATCCTTTAAATCCTAGTACTTTTGTGGCTCTTGCAATTTATTTCCTGCCAAAATAAAATTCATTCTCTTATTATTCGGGAAAATAAATTTAAAAAATTTGACTTCTTGATTAAAAATTGAGAATATCTTGAGAAAAGGGACATTGGTGCAATCAGCCAAGACTGGGATCTGTGTGCCTGTAGTAACAAGCCATAATAGGGGGGAGAAAATTGAATTGAATTGTAAAAAAAAAAATGTGTCTAGTTTATCAGTCATTTTGACAGAAGCAAATTTTTTTATAATCTGTGTGAGTCGATATAAGTACTTTGATGAGGTCCATAAATTACGTCAACAATTGTAGAATTGGGAGGAGCTTTGAAAAAGTTTAACGGTTGTTGACAAGGGGGAGGAGTTAACAGAAGTTGACGTCAACAAAATTATTTTTATACACCAATTAAATTGTTTGATTTTTGAAACATTGTTCAAAAAAACATTTTTTTAAAATGCAGTTTTTTCCCGTACTTTTCCTATAAAAAATTGTTGTTAGGGGGAGGAAGTTTCCCGAATTTTTGGTAGTTTGTTAGCAAGGGGAAGGGAAAGGGGTCAAATATTGGCTAACTATTATTGATGTAATTTATGAACAGTCATTTAATCCAATTACTAGAACAATTACTAGAACAATTACTAGAACAATTACTAGAACAATTAAGTATTCGATATTTGTTTTTCTTCTTCAGCGTTCATTCTAAAATGCATGCCCGATAACTTTGATGTAGTTTGAGGAACTGAATAGGTTGTACCGTTGCTAACAACATCACCCTGATATCTGTACCTTTCCCTCGATACATCCGACTTTCGTATGGTCACTGTGACCAGAGTTCGATATCAAGTGTAGATAGTTGGCCAATCGAGTAATTGATAAGACAATGGCAATCTACTGAGTGCAATTATTTCCTAGAATATCACTACGGACAAACACATTTGGGTTGTCTTGATTAGACTGTGCTGTCAACTTGTTTACCTTTAGCAGGATGTGGGTTGATAACTCCATTATCAGCTCTTTTTAATCACCTCTTTGCACATCAATGACTGATCACAGTGTTAATGTTATTTTCCTCCCTTCCAGGTCCCCTTTAACACAGATGCAATTTTTGAAGTAGACTTTCTGGTGTCTGATTTAGTCAAGAAGTCGTTCTGAACTTATAGAAAAGCAAGTTGATAATGCAGCTAAAACCAAGTGTGCGTTCAAGTAATAGACAACAGAAGCTCCAATGCCTGACAAAATGAAGAGTTCATAGTCATACTCAGTCTGGCATGATCTGATGAGAACATGTATTTTGAACACGGAGTGACTGTAGATAACAACAAAAATTGATTTATAAAGCGCTGAGAATCGCATTCACTCTACTAGACATTGCGTATAAGTGATGGTGTTGGTCCTCCTTCAATCGAAGATGAATATGGTGTAGAGAACAATGTACTCTTTAAGATGTTTGTTAGTTCACAGATGGTTGGGAAATCTAATTCAGACTCGGAAGAAAATGGTTCGAATATGAGCAGAAGATTAGGAGATAGGGAATACCGTCTGACTCTCGTCTCCTTTTTTGATATTTCGAATTGCCTGCAATATTTTACCCGATTCAAAGTTTTTTTTAGTACCTGCAATGAACTGACCATGCCAGATTTTATGGCCAAATGAGCTATGATTTTCCATTAGCTGGGCTCATTCTACAGTGCCTGAAAGATGCCCTCATGAATGATCAGTACGGCTCCGTGGTACAGAACTCGTCTGCGACGGCCAAGGTACCGGTTCGAATTCCACTGCAGGAAATTTTGAATCTAGACTATTTAAAAAAAAGGCAAACTACTGAATGTATACACTGTTAAAAAATTTCTTCAGTCAAAATATGCTGGTTTGATGGCTACATCCTGAATAGAGAAAATACACTGGCAAACAAGACGCGCTACAATTTCTAACCCGCAATTGCGTCAACAAACGGCAAATGTGTAGAAACAGTAATAGCATAAAATCTACAATAGCAGCAATAAAACAGTATTTTCACTGACTAGTACCACCACCCACCCCCCCCCCCCCCCCCCCACAAAAACTGCTTACTAATCCTCTGTCCGCATGCGACAGTTGTAAATTTACTAGTGATCTTTCTGACCATACACTGTAAAACAGAACACATCTAATAGAAGAGATGCATATACAATGAGACTTTCCTCTTGTGTTCACAATACCTTATCTTTACAATTACATTTCTATTTTCTCTGAGTAGGAGGTATCGTGTCAAAGCATTGCACAACGATCGTAGTGGCAGATCCCCCTCCCTTTCCCCACCAAAGAAACCAAACCCCAACATCCACACGAATTGAAGAGCTCTAATGTTTGTAAATGAGGATAACACGATCATATAAACAAACAGAGACATACACACTACACAATTAGCATACTATTGGTGGCGTAATTTATGAATATCGTCATGCTTGTTTACAATTTCTTTAATTTGAGCTAAACTATTGAGCCTCGATCACCAGAGTAGGAGGTCAGTGCTCTGAATCACTGAACTAAAGCTGGTATCTATCAGCATTTATAACTCTGTTTTTTATGTGCTCAGTCCCTTTTAGTGGTGGCACAAAGTTTTCCTCAGAATTAGAAAGAAGACCTGATTGAGCTTGACACGAATATACAATCAACGAGCTGTAAGAACCAATGACGCACCTCATCAAATGTTCATAGAAACGTAACTCCTATGGGGATGCCCTGAGTGTACCACCAACGGTTCAGAAAATCATTAGACGTAGCTATCATATAAATAATATCAGAAGCGTAGCCTGCACATAAAACTGCTTACAGCTATTGTTGCATTATAAGCACCTCCTTATATGTTTCATAAGAAATAGTTGATGTGTGTACAAAATAGAGTACAGCGTCATCCAATCGTGTGAGGAGGTCGGACTTGATAAACATGTGCTGCTTTCGCCCCTGTGGATCGAATATGGAAAAATCAGCCGCAATTTGAGGCCTTTATAGTCCATATGTAACCTTGAGAGTAGCATGTTTCTTGATCATTTGTAAAGACACCAAAAAGGTTATCGTAATATACTTTTCATTAATCTTGATATCCCTGCGTGAAACAATAAGAATTCCGCTACTCTTGAACCAAGACCTCGTTATAGTGGATTAAGATTATAAGAATGCCTTAATAGCTACACCGCTTGGAAAGTCGGCAACCGACTACACTGGCAATTTAAAAATAAACGTACCGTTTTTATTCAAATCTAGATCATTGATACAATGAGAAGTTAATCTCCCTAAAGACATTCACGAGAAAAGTCGATCTGCGAGGAGCTAGCCTTCTGAGAGCGTTACCAGATAAGAGGGTAATTGTTGGATAAGCGGAGGAAATCCATTTTCAGCATAACAAATGATGAGTACAGACTGTATGATGGAACGACGACAATGAGAATATGTTTTCTTCATAATAAAGAATATGTCGTCATATTTTGCATAATGTACAATCCCTACATTACACTATTTGTTTATTGTTTGGTTTATTAAATATTTCAAGTGCATTTTTGTTCATGTATGTACAAAATATATGTAAAAGATAAATAAATGAGAAGCGTATAGTATTGCTTTTAATAAGTTGGTACCCAGTTGTATACAGTATGTCGTTTGATGGGGGAGTGGATTTAAGTCAAATACCGAGATCATAAATAAACGTAACATGTTTAAAAACTGAATATTTGTGTCAAAATGTCTACACGGTGTAATAGAGTGTTATGAAAATGATCTTTTTTGAAGATATAATCTGTAATAGAATGCTTCTCGTAATGGCGACAATTAGAAAGCAGAAATACGGATGTGGCAATGCACGACCATAGATATGACTTCGTTTAAGGATGGGGATGGGCGTTTGCTTTAAAAATAAGCTCCTCAGAAAATTTTAAATGAACAAAGCACGGAACAGGATAATGAAGTTTTTTTAAGTACTGAAAACACACATAATAACATACAGAAATCGTAGTATAGACCTCAAGGCCGTAATCAAGACTACATGCACAACAAAATACGATGTGCAAGGATGGCAATATAGACGTTCACATGGCAGAGATACATTTGGCGGTAATCCGGAAGAGTTGAAACTAATTCAGAGGTGAAACAACACGAAACAAATATACAGAACACCGAAATCGTGTGAAACAAGGCAAACAGAGAAAAAAAGAAACAACATAATATTATCCATATGACTGGAGGGCATTGATCACGAAAGGTTTAATCGTGCCAAATTAATAAGTATAGATATTCTCAAGCGAGTGAAGGGACCTGTCGTCAGAGAAGCACGACTTATTGGCCATCATCTGAATATCCTGAGCGCGTCTATATCCCGTGTCATTGAAGTGGTCGGCAATAGGACATTAAATAGGTTTTGATGTACAGATGTTCGAATCTGTCTGCAAGCCTCTTTCCAGTCTCACCAATATACATCATGGTGCAACGTTTGCAGGGAATATGATAAGATGGCGCTGAGGCGTACACATGTGGAGCTCTCTTCAACATTGATGGTGGATTTGGGGAATATGACAGACCGGGTCTGGGTGACATAGGCTCAGGTGTCTTATGTATTTGCAGCTGATGGTATCAAAATGATTAGGAATGTTAGGGGTCACAGAACACTTCCCGTGTTTTGGGATCCGACAAAAGAGGAAGGTGCTGTAGTAGGACATGACGGACAGCACCACTGTGAGAGTGGAAAGTGAGAACTAGTTTGACCCTGTCCGAAGAGGAATACCTAAGAGTGTTCAAGAGGGTATATTGGCAGGAGAGGCTACATACTCGAAACACGGAATACTTGAGGACTCTGTCGAAATATAGGCGACAGCGGAAGAAATCCATCATCCCATGGACTTCTTTGATTTATTTGTACATGTACAGTAAAATCCCTCTATAGAGATTTTTTTTAAAATATAATATTTCCTTATATAAACACTATTTTTCAAAATCCCCAATTTTATTTATTCTATATTGTTTGTACTGTATATAGCTAATTTCTGCTATTACATAATATTTTGTTAGTCCGGACCAAGTTTTTATAACGAAATTCCAATGTATGTCGACGATGGAATCGGCGTCACTGATATGACTGAGGTTTTTCCGTCATTTATCTGTTTGTCTTGTTTTACATTTATTAGGGTGCGATTTGTATATTTCCTGTTTGTGTTGTTTTACCTCTAACCTAGTTTCAACCCTTCCGAGTTATCTTCACATTTAGCTCTGCATGTGAACTTCAATATTGCTGCTATTACTGGTCGTATTTTATTGTGCATGTAGGCTTGATGAAAGCCTTTTTGTCGAAACGTCGATGATTTGCGTGTGTTATTATATGTGTTTTCAGTGATTAGTAAAACTTCATTACCCTGTTCCAAGTTTTACCTGTTGGATTTCAGTTGTGCTGCAATCACGCAGGTACACACTATCATTTTTCAATGGGAGACTTCACTTTAAGACTTTCAGAGCATATTGAGAGTTATTTATGTGATTAGTTCTGTGACACTAGACATAGAAAGAACAATTCCTCTGCTATAGTATTGAGCGATCCAGGTGGAAAACTATAGCTTTTTCACAGGGCTGCTCTCACGCATGCATTCAAAAGTGGTTCAATATCTGCAAAGTTGCAATACAAAGTCGTTTGCCGACAATGTGCAATCAGAAAGATTATCTTCAAATTTGTGTCGAAACATGTGAGTGTTGAGTTAATGAGCAACATGACAAAGTGGTGATTGTGACCACAGTATCAAAAAGTATATCAATGATTCTGATATAATCAAAGAATTGACTGACACCTTCCGTTATGAAGATTTTCAGAAGTGTGAGTCGTGACTTCTCTCAAGATTGCAGGAGATTAGAGTAAGGATTGGAACGGTCCGGAGAAAGAAACATAATAAATATGCGATGATATTGATAAATCAACACCTAAATAAAACTGCGAGCCACTACACTCTGATAGATTTATTGACACAGGAAACAGTGCATCTATGGACTCGGCCAGTGTTCGCTGATGATAACTTGCACACAGAACTCGTGGAATGCCCTCTATTCAACCTCATTCACCGTACGCTAGCCCAAATGAGCACATATAAAAAATGTTCAATTTCTTCTGCAAGTGCGAACGTTTTGGTGCTCAGAAAACAAGGTTTCAATCAAAGTAATTCATATGATGTAGAAATATAAACCATTCATTCCATCTATTTATAACTTAATAAACATAATCACTAATCTCCTATTCTGAAATCACAATTTACCCGAGGAGACAGGAGATTATATATAATATTTAATATTATTCTTGACCTAAATGTTTATTTTAGGCGCGAAACAAATAAATATTTTAAAACATTTTGGCTCAGATAAATATACGTTTATAATTTTGATAATTCCATCAATATGAACGATGATTAAATCAATAAAAATGGAATCGAATCGTGAGATAATTGGATCTAGTAAACGAAATGTTGATCTAGAAATATGATGTTTTCATGTCTGCTTTCATGTGAGGGAAAATATGATCTCGTGCAGATGTCTTAATTCTGTTACATAAGATGACAAGATTGATTGAAGAAAAAAGAAATGATCTTGTTGAATGAATTGAAATGACCCAGAACGATTAAGGCGATAAAAACATTGTTACGCTACAAATTGTAGAAGAGAGTTTTGGAGTATAACATAGGAAGAAATATTCTTGTGAGTTCGTTCTTACTCTTGTCAATTTTCAGTCTGTAGTCCGGGGAATGGAATGCGTTGAATAGCTTACCCGTGACATATGCGCATTTCTGCCCAACAAATCCCGTGGCAGAGAGCGTGGCCTAATGGCTAAAACGCCAGACTAGAATGGCTAGAACCATGACGTGTCGGGTTTATATCACGGTTAGGACTGGATTTTTGTCTTTCAGAGATGCGATAAAATAATTCAATTATTCCTATACACGTCGTGGCGATTGTTATGGCAAAGCGGTTTTTATTCCCACTGCCTATACAATGCTTCCCTGCGCCCCATAACAGGAAAGCTACAGTAAAAAACATTGTTGTAAAAATTGGATGGTGCAAACAGCTCTGTTGCGGGCAATCCTCCTTAGTCAAATCTTGTGGTAGGCATGACAGGTTACAGTGTTGCTATTCTTTCCTTTCATATTTCGGTTATATACGGGAAAAGAAAAAGTTGAACTATAGAAATGTGCGGACGGGCGTTTTATAAAATTAGTAGCATATTCTATACAACAGTGGTTCCCAACGTGGGCTGTATGGTCCAACTTGAGGGCCAAGAAGACTTGAAGGGAGACCACGGAGAAAAATTGTGAAATTGAGGGGGCATATCCCGTTCAAGGACCACTTGAATCGTAAACAACACGAATTACAGCGATAAAGCTTAAAAAATGATTGCAGTCTTTCTGTTCGTTTTCTTTTCTTCTTCATCGTTCATTCTCAAACTCCTGCTGGATCTCTCCTGTAGCAGTACTACTAGATCTCCAGCAGGATGCAGTCCAGAGAATGGAAATGCGTTGTGTCGCCGTTTTATTTGCGCCAATGGCCCGACACATCCGTCTTTGGCAGAGTTTTCTTTTGAATTTATACCCCTGCATGCTTTACAGTGTCCTTTCGTACTACCTTTTTGTTTTAAATCGGCGAAATA
Organism: Meghimatium bilineatum; assembly: GCA_034231615.1. Taxonomy (NCBI): domain Eukaryota; kingdom Metazoa; phylum Mollusca; class Gastropoda; order Stylommatophora; family Philomycidae; genus Meghimatium; species Meghimatium bilineatum. The sequence continues at coordinate 56,716,876 of CM067299.1, forward strand.
TTTGTTTTATAATTACTTACTAATGACTGTAGTAAAGAACTACGAGTATATAATTATGTGCGCTATTTAAGTCGTTTAAACATTGGAGAGTACATCGAGAATAGTGGCGTCAATTGGCGCTACACCACTGCTGATGTCGGATGTCCTAGGCTGAATCGAACAATTCGATTGCTCAGGGGGGCAATTACGATATTAAGTTTTGTGAATAATTCATTTTATTAAATATAAAGATATATGTATATGTTTATAGGGGTCATCATAATTTTAGAAAGACTTGTGGGGCATGGTAAAAAAAAACAAATATTGGGGAACACTGATTTAGACACTGGTGCATATAACACACGTAGATGGGGGTTTAATGAACCGTCGCCATATACTCTTTTATTTTTATTTTATTTTACACCTAAGGATGAAAGAAAACTATAAAGTCCTAAAAAACACCATACTTAAAGAAGGAAAAATAATAGGCGAAAGGCGCAGAACTTGCAGCCAAGCTATAAATCATAGCATAACTCATTCCGTACTCTGTGATACAACCTGCTTATTTGGAGGAGTCTGGGAAATAAACAACATTGATACAAAAGTTTTCCATGTCTTGATTTTTACTATCCATATATACATAAATAAATGCAGAATTATTCAGAAAGTAGAATACGCAAACATAACTGATTGAAATAAAATGTCAATAATCATAGCTAGATTTTGATATATACATTCCCAGGGAGTATGTGTAAGACAGCAAGAACATGCGGCCTTTATCACACAAGAACAAAATCTCTCCCTTCATCTCTCTAACGGGAAACATTGCGGTATTTGACAGTTAACATTCACAGGACGGTCTAGAGCAGTGTTTCCCAACTTGAGGTTCACGCCCCACAGAAGGAGGGGGTGCAATTTGATTGTTCAGGGGGGGGGGGGTAATTCGAACAAGAAGTAATTATACTTTATGTAGGAATAATTCAATTTTTGAATATAAAAAAACTGTTATGTTACATAGGGGGGGGGGGATCAGAATTTTAGAAAGACTTAGGTCGCCCGTGTGTTGCCGGGGCCCGAAGGGGGAACAAAGAATAGCAACACTGTTTACCTTCCATGCATGTCGTAAGAGGCGACTAAGGAGGTTATGGGGTGGAGTTGGATGTCCCATTTCATGTAGGGTCAGTGACCCAAAGCCATGCTGAAGTCGGATGTGTCAAGCAGAAAGGCGCAGATATCGCAGCAATGCTGTAAACTAAGACACAACGCATTCCATTCTTCGATCTGCATCCTAATAATCTACAGGAGTATGAGAACGAACACAGAAGAAGAAGAAGAAGAAGAAGAAGAAGAAGAAAGAAGAAAGACGTAGGTGCAATATTAAAAAACTTGACTTAGGTAAAAAAAAAAGGTTGGGAAACACTGGTCTAGAGTCTAGAACACATCTGTAAAATGTTTTTGTAGTAGGGTGAAAGCAGCAACGTTAAAAATATAAGAAATTTTAGTTTGTGGTACGAAATGAATAACAACGTTTAAGGAAGGAGTAATGAACAATTCGAACGCGGAAATTGAATAAACATTTTTTTAAATAACTTCTTTTTGCGAGGAACCATCGATATCGTAAGACAAATTTGGTTATATTAGGGCGTGCGATCATACACACTAATGAAGGTGTCGTTTCAGAAGCAGTTTCTAATGCTGAAGAAGTAGAACAACAAGAATAAACAACCCCACGATAGCTGAGACTATTCGTTCTTAACTACATCGGCCAACAATTGTTTAACAATAGGTGGACTAAATATGGTCATATCAAATGAGATGACAGACAGCCAAAACAGGATCAGTGAAACATTGCTTAAAGATGGATGGACAAAATACTGTACGTTCAAATAAACCAGTGTTACTCAAACTTTGCGCTGCCAGCGTCCCTATCATATAGATTGTGTATGACAGGCGTCATTCCAACCAGTACCGTAGATACGTCTGTGACAAAAGGGAGTTAATTACCGTATACAAGTTTTTTTTCTAATTTTTGTAGGTTTTTGTGTGACTTATCTCCCTAAATGGTAATTCAATCTTTTTCTTGTAACACGAATCAACAAGAAAATTCTTTTTTTTAATGAGGAAAAGCAATGAATCCGTATTAACAGTACTCTGAAAAGACAAAGAAGACCACTATACCTATGACATTTCTTGTTTGGAGCTTCTTCTGCCACGGCTGAGGATATAAATTATAGAAACAACAGTATAATTTACGAAAACTCCCCATCAGATTCGCTAGAAAAAAAAAGATACTAAATATATTTTCGTTCTCAAGAAAAAATAGGTGAAAACTATAACACTTTCTCTTGTTGGAAGCTACGAGGATCATTCAGAATGTAACGCGCATCGATTTTCTCAGCTATTAATGACAATAGAATTGCAACTTCAAATATGTCATACGCTGTTGAAGTCCACTAAATTGCACCATGATCGGTCAAATAATACGGTACCACTAAACCATTGAAAAGTAGCCTGTCAAAAATGTGTTAAAAACAGCGAATTGTGAATTAATTTTTCATTGCAGAGAAGAAAACTGTTTTGAACATCTACAAATGTCTATGTAATGTGTATATACATTTTGTAGTCAACAGGAGTAGTCATCTTTGCTTGTTTCAGATGATCAAATAATCAGGTAGCGGAGGTACAAATGTGATTGTCAGCAATCACAACCAAACAAAATAATAACAATTTAAAATAACTCCATTATCAGGAAAGTTCATGATCACTGTCTTGTGGAACAGTAAAGATGTTTTACTGTTATATGTTATGCAAAGAGAAGTGACAACACATTCGTAAGCCTACATTTAAGACATTTAAACGCCCGTGTGTTGCCGGGCCCGTAAGGGGAGCAAAGAATAGCAACGCTGTTTACCTTCCAAGCATGTCGTAAAAGGCGACTAAGGAGGTTATGGGATGGAGTTGGCTGCCCCATCCCATATAGGGTCAGTGACCCAACGTCATGCTGAAGTCGGATGTGTCAGGCCGAAATGCGCAGATATCGCAGCAATACTGTAAACCATGACACAACGCATTAATCTGCTGGAGTTTGAGAACGAACGCAGAAGAAGAAGACATTGAAAAAACACAATTGGCGTTTCCGCAGAGTTTAGCCGCGGACAAGTATGCACCAGACCTGCTTCTCTAACAACAATGCGTTCTCTCACACAAGTTTGGCAACACGGGAAACAATCAGGAAATTGGGTTGGACAGTCCCACCCTACAGTCCCGAATTGGCGCCTTCAGTTTTCATCTGTTTTGGCCACTAAAACATGCACTCCGCGAGACGAGGTGTGCAGATAATAAAGGAGTGATTCTTGCAACGAAAAAACAACAGCTTCAGTCTTCACAATGAAAACAAATGAAATGTACTAGTTTTGCGAGAGCATAGAGTCGTGCTAGTTGATGAGGGTTATGTTCAACAATACATATGTTTATAAGACATTTATATGTTTATGCGCCATGTATATGGTGTATTAATTTCATGTTTTTTAATAAACAGCTCCAGAGAAAATTAATATGGTGTAAAAAAGTAAAGTAACCCATATAATTTATTAATGACGTAGGGGTGTGAGATGTAACCGATCTCACATTTCAGAGGCTCTGCAAATGAGGGCGGTAGCCATCTCCTCTACCTCACAATATGGTGTATTACTTTCTGAATGCGTGTAGTATTTTGCAAAGTTTACAAAGTGAATGTCCAGGTTTCACAGAGACTGCAAACTAACATTTAATGTTGTAATGTTTTAGAGCATTGCCATTTTAATACTGTTGAAAAAAAATGTATGTCTTCAACAGAAGCTTGCCACTGGTTTAAATAATTCTAATTTGGCCAGGTTTCATATCGAGTTAACGATGAATATCAACAGACTTGTATCTCTGGTCTTATTGTATATAAAAAGTAGTAAGTACCTTCTATATTTCTTGTGGAAGTTGATGCGTTAATTTTTCTCTAAACTCACTTCCTGACTCTACCATCGCCAACCCTCCTGATTACATCGCTGACGAAGCATTCATATAAACCATGCATATAAGATGGGCGGACATAACACATTCATATAAACCGTACATATAAAATGGGCGGACAATACACATTCATATAAACCTTGCATAAAAGATGGGCGGACAAAACACATTGATATAAACCGTGCATATAAGATGGGCGGACAAAACACATTCATATAAACCGTGCATATAAGATGGGCGGACATAACACATTCATATAAACCTTGCATATAAGATGGGCGGACATAACACATTCATATAAACCGTGCATATAAGATGGGCGGACAAAATACATTGATATAAACCGTGCATATAAGATGGGCGGACAAAACACATTCATATAAACCTTGCATATAAGATGGGCGGACATAACACATTCATATAAACCTTGCATATAAGACGGGCGGACAAAATACATTCATATAGACCGTGCATATAAGATGGGCGGACAAAACACATTCATATAAACCGTGCATATAAGATGGGCGGACAAAACACATCCATATAAATCTTGCATAGAAGATGCGCGGACAAAACATATTGATATAAACCGTGCATATAAGATGGGCGGACATAACACATTGATATAAACCTTGCATATAAGATGGGCGGACACAACACATTGATATAAACCGTGCATATAAGATGGGCGGACAAAACACATTCATATAAACCGTTCATATAAGATGGGCGGACAAAACACATTCATATAAACCTTGTATATAAGATAAACGAACAAAACACATTTATATAAACAAACGTGTATTCAAGATGGCGCAATTAAAAAGACATAAGTCTAACAAGATTGACGACTACATCAAATCACTAAAATCTAATAAGATTAGCGACCCAGTATAACCATTAAAATCAAATAAGATAGACGACCCAACATAATCATTAAAATTTACAAAGATTAACGACCCAATATAACTTATCAAAAATCTAGTATAGCTGACAACACAATGAAATCAATAAAATCCAATAAGATGGACGACGCAGTGAAATATTTAAAAAATCTAATAAGATTAACGACGTAATGAAATCATTAACATCTAATGTAGAAAATGCGACTGTATAAATTCAGTTGAAACATATTTATAAAGTCATTTCTAAAAATTAAATGAAAACTGAACATAAATCTAATAAAACATAATGAAAGATGGGCGCGCAAGATACAATGCTGGACAAGATGAGCGAACTGATGCAATGTTTGGCTACATTATTGTATATCTGATACAAATTACCAGCAATAGGATGCTGCGCTAGCGCAGTAGTAATTAATCCGGCAAGTAAAGGCTGCGAGGGAGAGGAGATGGCTACCCTCATTTGCAGAGCCTCTGGTATTTGAGATCGCTAACCTCTCACACCCCTACGCCATTAATAAATGCTATGGGTTACTTTGATTTTTTACTTACTAGCAATAGAAGAGATGCATCTTTTTTGTGTGCAATAAAAAGGTTTCTACAGAGTTATATGTGTGCAATAAATAGAGTTTCTACAGAGTTATATTTGTGCAATAAATAGTTTCTACAGAGTTATATTTGTGCAATAAATAGTTTCTACAGAGTTATATTTGTGCAATAAATAGAGGTGCTACAGAGTACTATTTGTGCAATAAATAGAGTTGCTACAGAGTTATATGTGTGCAATAAATATGGTTTCTACAAAGTTATATGTGTGCAATAAATATGGTTTCTACAGAGCTATATTTGTGAACTAAAGAGGTTTCTAAAGAGCTATATTTGTGCAATAAAGAGGTTTCTAAGCTATATGTGTGAATAAAGAGGTTTCTACAGAGTTATATTTGTGCAATAAATAGTGTCTACAGAGCTTTATGTCATAGCCAAAACACTGCGACTCTCAGCGGTATCTTGCTTCGAGAAGTCTCTTACACAGTGGACGAAAAGGGCAAGTAAGGAAACGTAATTGTAAGTTGAAGCGTGAACGTCGACAGAACTATAAGACCCTACACAGAATTAAGAGTTCATTCATTACTTTTATGATTGTTGTCGTGTTTTTTTAGTCACCATTTGTCCATTTTGGAGTCGCCTTGGCTATTTTTGGGGCAGCATTCTAGTAGACTGTACAAGTAAGTGAGAGAAGCGGAGAAAACAAATATTAGTGAAGGTTATGTTTTTCTTGGAATATTAAAATAATTTTTTAATTTTACATATGTTTGTTTAATTTTGTATGTTTGAGAACCCCAGGAATCGCGAGCGATTATCTCTTACTTCCTATGTGCAGTGGGGTTATTTTTCTGAGCTTTCCTTCATTCCCACGAAACTTAAGCTTTCGGCTTAATGTAATGCCTATTGAAGAAGCCTTCTACTCAGAGGGAGTCTATAATTGTATAGATAACATGCTATAAAACTTTCGTAAGAGAGCCTCAATATAACGGTTTGTCATCACTACGGATTTTTGTTGCGTGGGTGGTTTGCCTAGTTGGCCATTGGTGAGACCCACAGACAATACCGCATGCGTTTTAAATAATACAGAAATAATTAGTAGGCCCCTATTCAATATTCACGGCGGAGTTCGAAATGAGGCGAAGTCAATTGATTTACTAGATCATTCTTACGTAGGTATCCCATAGTAACAATATAAAAAAATAGGCAATTAATAAACGGTATAGAGAATAGTTTTCAAATTTGGGAAAAGGCAGATGGTTATTAATGAATTAATTATAGGTAATTAATGAATACATGAGTAACTGAGAGACCTAGTAAGCGTTGTGAATGAAGTCTTAACTAGAAACAATAAATGTAGGTGCCACAGAAGATGAGATAGAATAAAATTGTAACAGAACTAGCGGATAAACTAAGAACTCATTTAAATATTGAATAATTAGATGTAGAAATATATCAGAACTGGTTGCTATAATTAAATATATTTAACTCGCCTGTATAAAGGTATAAATTTCTAATTGCACACCGCTAAATCTTCTGGGTATGAAATACAAATCTAAATAAAACTTACAAAAATTTCCCCGAACTATACATAGATACAAAAAATCTGATACTGTTAATTATCGATGTCGCAATAAACAATAAATAATATTTATTACACAGGGCAATGAAACTGTACAGAACAAACATGTTATTTACTTGAAAATGTTTTACCGTATGCTGACGATCAAGGGAAATATAATGAGAATCTCTATATAAGTGTTACTTACCGTAAGTGCTCTGGAAAGTTAAAAAAGTTGCAATTTCTGTCAGCAAGAAACGGACTTTAGATATGTCTTGCAAATTGGAAGATTTCTTGCCAAGGATGAGTAGAGAAGATATTGTTTTTAGTGCTTGTTGTGTTTGAAGTAAATGCGGAACGACATATGTGTATTTTGTCTCTTGTTCTTTATCTCCACCACCTTGATTTGTTTCGCTGCATGGTGAATTCAAGCTTTATATTGTCCACCAATCAGTGGGTGTCGCTTGTGTCGCCCCTTGGTGACGTAAAGTAAGCGCGCGTGAAGGAAAGACAACTCACTCATCTGCTACTTGGGATAAATCAATACCCACATTCCTCTACAAGAGGGAATACCCGAAGTTTATAATGATGTCTTGTATTTGACTGTCAATGGCGATCATGAGTGTTCTCAACTATCGTACTGCAGTATAATTTCAAGAACATATTAATAAAAGTAAGATGAGTTAAGAATCAGCGTCATAACACTTGGCTTGCCTGTGTGTTTGACAGGGACAAAGGGGGGACGAAGAATAATGACATTGTTACCGCCATACACTTCGTAAGAGGCGACGAAGGAGGTTTTGGGAGTGGAGTTGGTTGTCTTGTTCCATTGAGTGTTGTGACACAGAAGCCATGATTAAAAAACGTGTCGTATTATTGAAAGAAGCATAATTATATATATGGAGAAACAGGTGTACAGTGAAGTCAATCCTCTGTGCACTGTTAGCCTTTTCTGAGTCTTTTTGAGAGACGATGTACGTATAGAGTACGCCAATGACAGCAGTCATTGCAGTGGTTATATCCCAGCCTCTTTCTCCATCGTAAGGCTTATTTTGTTCATGATACATTCCTTGACAGTTGTAACCACCGGACCATGCTGACACATCTCAGAGACCAATGATTGACTCAACAGTGTACAAGAAAGGGAGGAAAGATTAAGTTAACTTTACACCTTATTACAATTAACACTGTTATTTGCATATATCATATGTGTACAACTTTTGGAAAATTGTACATATATATATATATATATATATATATATATATATATATATATATATATATATATATATATATATTTCTCTCACAAAGAGAGAGAGAGAGAGGAGAAGAGAGAGAAAGAGAGAGAGAGAGAGAGAGAGAGGAGAAGAGAGAGAAAGAGAGAGAGAGGGAACATCAAATGATGACATATTTAAGACAATAATTATGATCTGTCAGGCCTTTATACTAAGAATATTTTTATATAAATCAGAAACATGGACAGCATGTTCAATAAATGAAAAGATACCAAATTATATAGGGGTCTCCACAAAATCATTATCATCAAACCTCTAACCCTTCAGAGTCGAAGGGGTGTCATTCTGCAAACATCAACACAAATATTTGCCATGCCTTTCTGTTATCATCTCTTTGTTTGAGTGTGGATAATTTTAATCCTGTCTAATCTTTAATATTACCAATCCATGTTTTCCTCCTGCTCCTCTTCTTCTTCACCCTCAACTGTTCCCTACAAGATATTTTTGGAAAGAGAATTCACCGTGAAATATAGAATATCAGATCGCAGAACAATGTGACTAAAATGAAGTCTTGCTAAGACCTCATTCCTCTTACCGCACTCTCAGAAATTATTCTTGTCAGATGATTTAGCCTGCAAATATAATATTAAACAATCATATCCCAAAGTAATTCTAATGTAGCCTCTCATCTGGTGGTTGACAAATGGTCCGACCGAAATTGAAATATAAAGTAAATTAACCCATAGCATTTTATTAATGCTGTAGGGGTGCGAGATGTTAGCTATCTCACATTTCAGAGGCTCTGAAAATTAGGGCGGTAGCCATCTCCTCTCCCTCGCAGTCTTTACTTCCCGGATTAATCCGGTACCCATTTAAGGCTGGGTCGACCCGGGAGCCGTTGCTATCTGTAAAACATTTCCGCCTCAACTAGGGAATGAACCCAGGACTACACATATGCGAAGCCAGTGCGTTAACCACTGCGCTAATGCGACTCTATTTAAATATAAGGACTTTTGAAAAATTGGTTTGCCAGATAGTTAGATTTGTTTATGGCCAAACTTGAAGTAATGAAAGGTACTGGCCAAACTCTTTAATTGCGTACAATAACTGTGAAACATAATGCAACAGACTTGAACTAAATAAAGCTCAGTTAAAAGGTTTAATTTTAATAACTAATCTAGGACATTAAGTCGCAGGGCCGTAACTATGATTATGGTGAGGGTTATACCTGAAAAAGGTCATTCTTCTATTTTCGTGAGTAAATTACATTATTTAACAGGAAATTTGAAGACCTATTTGTGAAAAAGTCCGGCTCTGTGGTGGTGTGATGGAGGGCTATTCTATGGCAGCCAAAGATTTGGGTTCGTATCCCTCCATATACAAATGTGCATCCGAACCGCTCAGAAAGCAATGACAAACTACTGAGCGTATTTATACTGTCTAGAAAATCACTACAGACAAAATATGCTGGGTTGATGGATACTTACTAAACTGGATAAGCGACCCATTTTATGACAAATCGCTAAAAGAAGGGCCAAGGGGTTTTACCGATCTTTTGTTAAGTTCCTAGTAATACAAGTTATTTCCAGTTTTATAAGGCGGGGGGGGGGGAGAACCACGCACCCCCTTATTTCCCCTATCTACGAGCCTGTCAAGTTGCGTTCTATTTCTTTGTTGTATTTTGACCAAAGTTGCGATAAAAAGAACTATACAATCCACATTATTTTCTAGCAGTTTTTTTCAGAACTTTAAGTAAGACATTAAATTTAAGTTTGCCAAAATACAAAACCGACCAAACATAAATTTCATGGTCACTGATATTTGACAATGATAAAATTTGTCGAAAGTGCCATTAAAAGGCTATTACGTTAAATCTTCTTCAAAACATACTTAATAAATTTATAATAAACCCTAACTCTGTGAACAATTGTCTGATACTCGTACCGCATAGAGATTAACGTCACGTAGACGCATCGTTTTCCAAAGAGCCTTGAGGGATAAAATGACGTTGACGAAAGACACATCCACTCTTCATATCAGATCTTTTGGTGCATACTCTACTGGCACCACCGTTCACAGACATTCAGTAACACAAGAGAATGATTTTTTAAGAGTTCGTTCTCAAACTCCGGCTGGATCTCACTTCAAACAGTACACCTTGTTCCAATTACATTCCACCAAGATGTAGTCCGGAGAATGTAAATACAATGTATCGTCATTATTTTCTCTGCGTCTATGGTTCGATACATCCGACTTTGGTGGTAGAGACGATTTCACTTTTACTCTGATCTGTTTCATGATAGTCTGTAAAGAAGCAACACAACACTAACATTAAACTCCTCACCACGACTGCCACCACCACCACCACCACCATAATCATCATCGTTATCATCACCATTATCGTCATTATAATTAACTACTAATATTAAAGACTGAACAGGATTAAGATTCCCCACACTCACTCGAATAATTGATAACAGAGAGGCATGGTGTAAAATTTTATGTTAATGTTTTCAAAATGACACACCTACGAACATGGAAAGTTATAGGTTTGATAATAATGAATCGACTACATTTACTATTATAGTTTTTATCGAGAAGAAAGAAGTAGGTAGGGCCGTAGATACGTTTCATACAAGGTGGGGCTTTTAACTAAAGATAATTCATTTTCCCCTTTTCTTTTGCAAATCCCTTCTTTTGATAAGATAATTCAAGACGTTTTTTTTGGAAAATATATTGGGATACGTTGATTAAATGGCTTGGAGTTCATAGACAGTGTTTTCATTGTTTAAAAATACACCAGGCGTACACATTTCTATCATTGTAGATTGTGAACATTGCAAGGATGTAGTAACAGGAGTGAGGGTGAAATGAGGGATTATCTTAGAGTGAACATTGCAAGGATGTAGTAACAGGAGTGAGGGTGAAATGAGGGATTATCTTAGAGTGAACATTGCAAGGCTGTAGTAACAGGAGTGAGGGTGAAATGAGGGACTATCTTAGAGTGAACATTGCAAGGATGTAGTAACAGGAGTGAGGGTGAAATGAGGGATTATCTTAGAGTGAACATTGCAAGGCTGTAGTAACAGGAGTGAGGGTGAAATGAGGGACTATCTTAGAGTGAACATTGCAAGGATGTAGTAACAGGAATGAGGGTGAAATGAGGGATTATCTTAGAGTGAACATTGCAAGGCTGTAGTAACAGGAGTGAGGGTGAAATGAGGGATTATCTTAGAGTGAACATTGCAAGGGTGTAGTAACAGGAGTGAGGGTGAAATGAGGGATTATCTTAGAGTGAACATTGCAAGGCTGTAGCAACAGGAGTGAGGGTGAAATGATGGATTATCTTAGAGGGGAACAGCAGTTTCTTCTTTTACAACATAAAAAGTAGAGACAAGGGTCGTAACCCCCTCTTCTCCCCCCCTCTGCTCTCTTTAAGACAGAAACGCTTATAAAATGTAGAAATAGGAAACTGATAATCTGTTTGCTTAATTTCCACCAGACTCCATTGTGTAGTCATAGTTAGTGCTATGGTATATTGAGCCACGTTATCTAACTTAGTCACATCCATGATTTCTTCACTGCACCAATTTACCTCGTACACATCAATCATGCCAGAAAATTCCCAACAGATGCCCCAATAACCGCACGCTTCAGGATTGCATATTAGATCAACAAACGACCCTTCCCGGATCTTAAATGATACCCTTGTTTACTAACAAATATAGCTGCTGCACACAAGGGGAGAAAAATGTAACATTAATTTGAGCATAGCGGCACCGCAAATCTAAGAATGGGAGATAATTCATTTCATTATAAAGTATTTTTGGAATGTTATTATCAGGAAAAGGCTGAAAAAAAATTGTTATTAAAAATAATAAGATCGGACTATAACCATTTAGTACCGTGGAAACTAATGTTGAATCTAATGCACAATATGTCGATTAACTGCACTGTATTGATTGACATAGGCCTGAGTAAAACATATATAGCTGACAGTTATTTTTTTAAGTCACACTTTGTGAACTTTGTGGTAATAGAAATTGTGTACTTTATTACTCACTCTTGGGGGTCTTTGTTACCTCTAACATTTTATAGTAGTGTGTCCTGATATAACCTAATTGGACTTTATTGTCGGCTGGTTGAAAGGGGCGCGCTTCTCCAAAAGAAAGGTAAACTCCTTAATTAACTATCTACCAATTGTGTACATTGGTTTCATAGATACATATACTCTTAGAAGTAATTACTGTAAATGTTCGCAACTCTTAGATTAAAATAACAAATTTGATTAATACCATGTTTGAAAATGGCATGTCTCATCATAAGAGGTACTTTTAGTGTACTACTACAACTGAAGGTTAATTCCATTACTGATGTTCTTCAATGGCTCACAAAAACCCCAACATTTACTAGGACTGTTATCTCATCTAATTCTCAGATCATGCTTCAAAATATTCAAAACGACAGGGTCAATATAAATGTACAAACACGTTAACTGTGACTGCACTAAACCACCTGGCTATTGTTTTGTGTGTATATACTGTACTAGATTTGCTGTTGTTTGCGGTAATGAGAGAGCAGATAAATTTTTTTGTAGTGCTCATAAAATTGGTGATTTGAAGATTCACATGGAGGATGTTCTGCATTTATTTAAAATCCTATGTTTTCTTGAAGATTGATTCTTAATTAGAAGCCAGCATCGTGGCACACCGGCAAATCTGGTAAGTGCTTAGTTCTCCTTGCCGTTCAAGAATATGCAGATTCAAAGTTCCAGTTAGATATGCATTGGGAGCTTCAGATCTTTCCAGAAAGGATACAATTTCTCTATTCACTCCACTTTCTCTCCTTCTTCGTCTGTGCAAGTTCTAATTTCCACGTTTCGTCTTCCTCACTTTGAATTATTAAATCATTAGCTGCCCTTATTTGGTCGATTCTATTTCTTATCAATGCTGTGTTATCAAGCACATCATTGCACACCAATGTGTCTGATCTTTTCGTTGCCTCTGAGACATGCATGGCCAAAGCAGTATATCCATGTAACACTAGGACAAATTCAGTAACGTCACACATTCCGTTTTAAAACACGGAGATTGAATAGCAACAACAATTCAAACTTCAGCTACAATCGTAACTCATTAAGCAAGCAACAATTCATACTTCAGCTACAATCGTAACTCATTAAGCCAACTAAAAATCATTGCAAAGCAGAACTAAAAATAAGGCTGGAGATGGCTTTAGCGTCCTTGTCAAGGCTAACTGTGATTTGGAAAAGCAGCATCAGTGTTGGAGTGAAAATCAAACTGTATAGGTCGCTGGTGCTTTCCGTTGTGTTATATGGTTGTGAGAGTTGGACACTCACTGCGGACATGGAGAGAAGATTACAGGCTTTCGAGTACAAATGCTACAGAAGAATTCTACGAATTTCCTATAAGGAACATAAGACCAATGTGTACGTAAGAAATAAAGTAGAGATGTGGGCAGGTGTTCAGGAGCCATTGCTTTCAATTACTGCAGGGAACTGTCGAGGGTGGAAGAAGCAGAGGAGGTCAAATAAAGACATGGACAGACAACATCAAGGAATGGACAGGGCAAGATATTTCCACACTCATCCGCATCGCTGAGGATAGAATTCGCTGGATGACTCTGTGTGCTGAAGCATCCAATGTGGTACCCCTACGACCCTGAAGGGCTATGGGTTTATTGATTGATTGAAGCCAAGCAACAATTCATACTTCTGCTACAATCGTAACTCATTAAGCCAAGCAACAATTCATACATCAGCTACAATAGTAACTCATTAAGCCAAGCAACAATTCATACCTCAGTTACAATCGCAATTCATTAAGCCAAGCGATAATTCGTGTTGGTGTGCCTCCTTAAATCAAAACTACAATGTCTCTTTCCAACACAATTCAGTCAAAGTATGAATGTGTATGTGTCCTTTTACGAACGACAATTAAGGTAAGTAGTATGATAAAACTCCTGTTTCATTGCGAAACCATTGGTATGTATATTTTGTAAATATATATTTGGTATTGTGTAATTATTTAATTGTTCCTTCGTATATATATGGTCTTGTGTAATTGTTTCATTATCCCTTTGTATATATATGGTCTTGTGTAATTGTTTCATTATTCCCTTGTATATATTTGGTCTTGTGTAATTGTTACATTGTTCCATCGTATATATATGGTCTTGTGTAATTGTTTCATTGTTCCATCGTATATATTTTGTCGTGTGTAGATGTTCCATTGTTCCCAAACATATATTTGGTCTTGTGTACATGTTATATTGTATATATATATATATGGTTAGTCATACTGTTATCTAAAACTGAAACAACACATCTAAATGTGGTACTTGACTCATCTCACGGTGGCATAAGTGCAACATTAATGGAGTGTACTAGATTCGTCTCATTGTGATCAATTATTGTACAATCACATGGAAATATTATAATGCACGGCGTCAAACATTGGTGTTATTGATAATTCGAAAACAGTAATTTAAATCCAGAAATTTTTTGAGAAAGCGAACATTTATTTCTGTCTATTTCAGTTAAAATTCATTATAAACGAAGATAAACTGTCCTTGCAAATTAGCAATAAATCCTTCTCAACATAGTAGAACTAAAAGTAACAGAAGCAGAATACAAACTCTGTTGGAACGTTAGAGTACATACTTTCACTATCGAATCTAGTACAAGATTATCTCTCGGGTTGCGTAAACGTGTATTTCGGAAATGAATTCAGCATGAACTTGACATTTCGTAGTCGTGACCCAATTAAATCCACCCGTTAGTTAATCCAGAGGTCATCTGACGCAGAGATGAATATTGTCAACTCCCTACTTATTTAATACAATACTCTTCTTTCCATTCCGCTTCAAGGTGCTCACACTAGCTTTACCGTACATTATTACTATGTTGTTATTGTTGCTATTGTTATTGTTGCTATTATTATTGTTGCTATTATTATTGTTGCTATTATTATTACTATTATTATTATTATTATTATTATTATTGTTGTTATTATTATTGTTGTTATTATTATTGTTGTTATTGTTGCTATTATTATTGTTGCTATTATTATTGTTGTTATTATTATTGTTGTTATTATTATTATTATTATTGTTATTATTATTGTTGTTATTATTGTTGTTATTATTATTGTTGCTATTATTATTGCTGCAATTATTATGTTGTTATTGTTGCAATTATTATTGTTGCTATTATTATTGTTGTTATTATTATTGCTGCTATTATTGTTGTTGCTATTATTATTGCTGCAATTATTATTGTTGTTATTGTTGTTATTGTTGCTATTGTTATTGTTGCTATTGTTATTGTTACTATTATTATTGTTGCTATTATTATTGCTGCAATTATTACTGTTACTATTATTGTTGTTGCTATTATTATTGTTGCTATTATTATTGTTGCTATTGTTATTGTTGCTATTATTATTGTTGCTTTTATTATTGTTGCTATTATTATTGTTGCTATTATTATTGCTGCAATTATTATTGTTGCTCTTATTAGTGTTGCTGTTGTTATTGTTTCTATTATTATTGTTGTTATTATTATTGTTGCTACTAATATTGTTGCTATTATTATTGTTGCTATTATTATTGTATGAGAAGCAGTTTGAATAATTTCAAGAGTCAAGATTTCGGACAATATTAAAAGAGGTATTGAGATGAGTATTGAGGATGGCAGACATTACAAAGAGATCGATACAAGATGTTAGAGAGCCCATGCTGTGACTTACGAACTGCCACCAATACTCAAACATCCATCAGTCTGTATGGCGACAAAAGGACAATTGATAAATAATATTTTTATACCAATCTGTGTTACCAATATCAAACATAGCTTTTAATAAAGACACTAGCGAAAAAGATCACAACGTGAGGAGTAAGATGTCTGAGGAAAGCTATAAATGTCATCAGAGTAGACAGACGGAGACATGAATATATTGTGAAAGAAATAAAGGCCATTACATGTCAAGAGTGCATGTCATTAGTGAAAAGCACGAATAGGAAAGCAAGATGGAAAGAATATTTCCAGGAATTATACAACCCAACAATAACAACAGAATAGACCCACCAACGCTCAAAAAGATATAGAGGCCACAGAACCAATTATATTAAATCGAGAAATAGAAGAAGCCTTAAAACATAGCCCATGTAATAAATCACCATGAGAGGACGGTATACCAAGCGAAGCAATAAAAGCGTGTAGAAATACAGGAGTCCAGTGGTTAGCCAGACTATTCACAATAGCCTGGTCAGAAAGAAAAGTACCAGATGACTGGCAAAAATCAGTAATTGTACCGCTATGGAAAAACCAAGGTAATAAGAGAGAGTGTGAATCATATAGAGACATCTCCTTGTTAAGTCACACAGGTAAAATCTACGCAAAACTAATAGAACAAAGAATGCGATACATTGCAGAACCACAGTTGAGGCCCTCTCCGTTTGGCTTTAGAAGGGGAACAAGCTGTACAGAAACACTTTTCACACTGAGACAACTGAGTGAAAAAGCAATCGAATACAATCAAGATTTAAACACAGTATTTGTAGACCAGGAAAAGGCATTCAACAGAGTAGCTAGAAACATTCTATGGGAAACCTTAGAAATGTATAACATCAGAGGGCAACTGTTAGATAATATTAAAGTGATATATCAAAAATGCCACAGCTCAGTAAGAACAACAGATGGAATGACTGAACCTTTTTAAACAAGATCTGGAGTAAGACAAGGATGCGTACTTTCACCCATACTTTTCAACATATACATGGACAGAATATTAAAAGAAGCTCATATCAACAAAGAGGAAAACATTGCAAATAAACCTGATGAGGAACTTAATAATGAAATCAATGAGTTATTATTTGCTGATGATCAAAGTTTAATATACAAAAATGAGAAAACTTTGCAAAAGCACATCAAAGCATTGTTGTTAGCATGTCAGAAGTACAACATGAAAATTAATGTACAAAAACAGAAGTTATGAAAATTAGCAAGTATTCAACGCCAATGAATATAACAATAGATAACACCAAAGTGAAACAAGCCAAAGAATTTAAATATCTAGACAGCATTTTTTCCGAAGATGGAAGACTAGACAGAGAAATAGAAACAAGGTGCCAGAAAGCAAACACAGTGACTTACCAACTTTCACCATTACTTCTTCATCCAAAGATCAAGATGGAAATTAAAAAACAAATAATATCTACAATTTTTATACCAACACTGTGCTACCAATGTCAAACATGGTCTTTAACAGCTTCCCAGCAAAGAAATGTGACATGTGAAATGAAGTGTCTGAGAAAAGCTGCAATGGATACCAAACTAGATAAAATAAGACATGAAGAAATTAGGAAAAGAGTTGGTATAATATCATGTATTGAACATATTGAGAGGCAGCAAGTAACATTGTTCGGTCACCTTATGAGAATGAAGCCAAACCAAATACCAATAAGAGCATATAATACAAAAGTATCCGGACGTAAAGTCAAAGGTAGATCAAGAAAACGGTGGATAGAAAACATCAAGATAACCTTTAACAAACGTGGACTAAATGCAACCTCGGCGACACATCTGGCCTTGAAACGACTGCTTAAGCTACGACCCTAACGCTTAACGGCAAGTGTGAATGCGATCAACAATCATGCACCTGGGGAAAGACAATAGACAATATAGACATGTCAAGACAACAGCTTTAGACACCTAGTTTTGTGGCCACCTTATGAGAATGGAACCTACGCAACCAACCCTTCGTGCATACAACAGAAGACGTTCGGGCTACAAAGCACAAGGAAGACCAAGAACTAGGTGGGTAGGTGGGTGGAGACAATCAAAGAAACTTTAAAGAGACACTGACTGGCCATGACCAATACAAGCTAAATGGCCCAAGACAACCCAACACCCCTCTGCCCCTACGAACTCAACAGAACCAGTGGAAATGATAATAGATAGATAAATTTAGAGGAGTATGATAAAAAATTTTTTGGGAAAAGTGTTGTGACTTAATTTATAATAAATATAGAGGTATATAAACAATGTCGATTCTACGACTGGAAATAAGTAATTCCATGAGTGATGCTAAAATATCGAAATTACATTCCCATATTTCTAGTATCGTAGTTAAATCTTATGTTTGTCTTTCTCCTTGTCTTAAATGACAAGTCTCATGTCTTTCTTTATATTGATTCTAATAGGCGAATCTTATTGTGTCTTTCTCTTGAACCTAAAAGACCAATTTCATGTCTTTCTTCATCTTTGTACAGGACGACCAATCTTATGTTTGTCTTTCTCCTTGTCTTAAATGACAAGTCTCATGTCTTTCGTTATCTTGATCCTAAAAGGCGAATCTTATACTGTCTTTCTTTTGAACCCAAAAGACCAATTTCATGTCTTTCTTCATCTTTGTCCTGGACGACCAATCTTATGTTTGTCTTTCTCTAGGCCTTAAAAGACCAGACTTATGTTTTTTATTTCTCTTAGTGTAAGAAGCTCCACTGAAAAAAAAGAATACTGCCGTCTTTTGGTCTCATAAATTTCTTTGAGATACATAATCATCATGTGACATATTCTTTCCAGAACGTGGTCTTCCTTATTTTCTGAACACTCCGTGATTCTGTGCGAGTTGACCTGCCGCAGCAGTGATAAAAAATATACTGTGATAAACATTTTTATATAATTCTGCCGTTTCTTAGTTCCAGAAGTTTCGCCGTGATACATATTTCTATATCTTCTTCTTCTTCAGCGTTCATTCTCAAACTCCGGCTGGATCTCTCTTGTAGCAGGACAATGGTCATATTAGATTTCCAGCAGGATGTAGTCCAGAGAATGGAAGTGCATTGTTTCGCAGTATTATTTGCGCCAATCGTCCGATACATTCGTCTTCGGCGAATATATTTTTTATATAATTCTGCCATTTCTTAGTTCCAGAAGTTTTACTGTAATACATATTTCTATATAATTCTGCCTTTTCTTAGTTCCATAAGATTGAATGTGATACATATTTCTATATAATTTTGCATTTTCTTAGTTCCAGAAGTTTCCTTGGTCATAAAACCGTTATTGTTTATTTGTCGTTATTTTGATCTTAGTTGTGATCTATCTATTGCAAGGAGAACAAATGATGTTTTGAAGCTTCATCATTGGTCTGTATTTGTATCCTGCAGTAAAATATATTAAAAGGCCTGTATTTATATTTGTTAAGTTCAAAGTGTATTCATCCAGTTGCGAATCTTGACACTTTTTCTGCGGTTGACACACTACTAAATCAAGCTCTCTCAGAATAGCCATATACGTTAATTATATATAGCGGCACATATCTTGGCTGATACGAATGATCATTGGTCACGTTGTACACATATATATATATATATCGCCTGCCAATGAAAAGCACGGATAAAGTTGAATCAGCAAAGATAAGTGTTGCTGTTTGGGATCAGCGCGCATGACTGTTCTGGGACAGACCTTGTCTAAAGCCAACTTCATCACATCATCCACGTTTATATACTTTCAGCGTTCCAGAAATTTCGCCGACAGTGACGTCAAGTACAGCAAATGAGCTATTATAAAATAGTAGTTGTCTGCGCGGTCCAGGCTTTGATTTTACTGCGCTAGTTCCGCCATTCTATGGTCATTACCTTCAACCAGAAGCAAACTTATAATTAACTTAACGGTGCTAATTTTCAGAATGAGACTAGGGTTTAAAAAACATTCCAGACGCCCCTGTAACGTATTCTTATACCGAAAAGTGTCATTAAAGATTCGATCAGCGCTAACCATAGGCGTGTCAACTGATGAGTGATTGGATTCCCGCAGTTCTCTGAAACAATTTATATGACCAGATTTATATTCAGATCTAGTTAGCTACTCTCCATATAGTTTTGGAGAGACGAGCCGAAATTAAAAGTTTGTTTGATGACTACATCACAGGAATTATGATTTCCATTTACACAAATTTTTTAATGTACACTCAGCCAACACAGAACCGGAACCATAAGCAGCTGTATACTGAGAGGTTTGCTGAAGTGGAGATCTTCTTCTTCATTCAGCGTTCATACTGAAACTCCCGCTCGATCTCCCTTGTAGCAAGATTATAGTCCTACTAGAATTCCAGCAGGATGTAGTCCAGAGAATAGAAATGCGTTATGCCGTCGTATTATTTGCGCAAATGGCCCGACACATCCGTCTTCGGCGGGGAAGTGGAGATCTGAGCTTAGGTGTGTGAGATAATAATTAACGTACAATATTTAACCTAAGTCGAAATCTAATTAAGATTAGACAGACACACAGATACAGGGCTGTTTTAACTAAGTGAAATCTACAGGTAACATGAGGATGTATTGAATCAGCGAGCTAAAAATAACATCATACTCTACAGCAGTGTTTTCGAACGTGGTGCCCACGCCCCTTGGGGGGGGGGGTGCGGGCAATTTGATTGTTCAGGGAGGCAATTCGAACAAGTTGGAATTAGGCGTCATTTAAGGAATAATTCAAATTTTTAATACAAATGAAATATGTATATGTTACATAGGGCGACATCAGAATTTTTAGAAAGGCTTAGGTGGTACTTAGTACAAATAGGTTGGGAAACACTGCTCTACAGTATCTGAATGGCAGACTGTGCGCTTATGAGTTTGCACGGAATACAATGCTGTCAGTTCATAACAAATATTCAATCAAGTAACCAGCTATCACTAAGAAATCTGGCAAGTTAGTTACAACCTGGCATTGAATTGACGAATTGTGTTCGTATCTTCACAGAAAGCGACCGGCAGATCATTTGGATGCTCCCGCAACAATACAGGACGTCAGATAAATTCAATATTCGAACTGGAAGTACTTCTGTAGACAGGATACAAGGATGATAATTTACTTAGTCGTTCGATTATACAACTGAAAATAAATAATTCAATGAGAACTTTCAATACTAACCGCCGCTGTAACAGACTCGCAGAAAGTGAGAGCGGAGATAGAGAGATAGATGAACGATAATAGTAATATTCTCGTAATACTAGCATTACTGCTGTTGTTGTTATTATTAATACTACTACCACCACCACTACTGCTGCTACTGCTGCTGCTGGTCCTGCAGCTGCTGCTACTACTACTACTACTACTACTACTACTACTACTACTACTACTACTACAACTTAAAGGAAAAAACGTAAATCGGTAAGGAGTTTTGCCAATATTAGGTACACGACATACTAACGGCAACCACAAAAACTGACGATGCTTCGACTAATAAGTTGTCAACAGGACAAAAAAAATGAGTATTACACAAAGAGACACATTGTACGATAGGAAGAGAGGAGCAAATGTTAATAAGTAGTAGAGAGGATAAGAAGATGCGAAAGAAGAGAGAAAACACGTTCAACAGGAAAAGAGGAAAGATCAAGACGAAAAGCGCAAGAATTAGTAAAAGGAAACGAATGTATAAAGAAAGAAATCTACTTATATTTTTATCCTTTACTACTACTACTATTACTACTACTATTACTACTACTACTACTACTACTACTACTGCTGCTGCTGCTACAACAACAACTACAACTACCACTGCTACTACTACTGCTTCAACAACCACAACAACAACAACAACAACAACAACAACTACTACTACTACTACTACTACTACTACTACTACCACTACTACTACAACAACTACTGCTACTGCAGCTGCTGCTATCACTGTTGCTACTAATGCTAATATTATTACCCCCTACTACTATTACTATTATTACTACATCTGTTGCAACTACTACTATTACTACTACTACTATTGAAACTACTGCTAACCCTGTTCGGTCCCAGTGAAACAGAGGGTTGCAAAGGTCGTACTTCACTGAACGTATTTTGGGCTGTGCTAATCAACTTTACCCATTATACAACGTACACATTTGCATATCATGGAGATTACTTGTTCACCACAGACATCTAACTCAATACAGGGCAATAGAAGTTGATGTTGTTAGAAGACATCCAGAAATGATGTATACACATAACCATGTTTCAAATGGAACAAGGATCATCATTAGCATTTGGTTAGTCTTCAGACTAACTATTAATTTCTTGGACATATAGTCACTAATAATGGCAGATGTGAAACAGAAGTTAAAAAGAGAATATGAATGGCTAAAAGTACCTTCAATGACATGAGGAAAATATTAACATCTAAACAACTTACAAACAAGTTAAAAAAGAGAATTATAAAATCCTATATGTACTCTATATTAATGTATGACTCCGAAACATGGACGCTAAATAAACAATTAGAAGACAGAATTGATGCCTTTGAGATGTGGGTACATAGAAGAATAGGGAGAACACCATGGAAAGAGAAGAAAACAAATAAAGAGGTGCTAAAGACACTTAAAATGAAGACAGAACTACTAAGAGAAATAAAGATCAGGCAAATAAAATATTTTGGTAAATTTAAGTAGGAAGCCAGAGGACAATTTAAAAAAAATTCTTAAGACTAACGGGCATTGAACCAGTCCGTTCAACGGCAACATATCGCCTAGCAACAAATGAACACGAGTTCTTCCGTACTTGACTAACCGCATCTCCAAAAAAAAAGATGCGATTTCGTCAAGCCATTCACACCGTGCACACAAAGTCACCAGAACGGACCGATCGAGACGAGGACTATTACAACAACAACAAACATCCCGTACAGGTATACAGGTTCCCGTAAGTCTCAAGAATTTTTATAAATATTTTGGACACATTAAAAGACATGACACCTTATTGAAGACCTTACTCGAGGGCAAAGTCAAAGGGAGGCGAGCAAGAGGTAGGCAGAGATACAAGTGAGAGAGTAACATCACAAGATGAACAGGTTACAGTCTAGCAGAATGCACCACCAAGACAAGAGACAGGGGATGCTGGAGATCCGTTGCAGCCAACCTTCGTTGCGGAGACGGCACTTAATGATGATGATGGGGTGCAAAGGGAACGTAATGCTATAGGCGGTCCCAGGGTTAGCAGATAACCAAGATCCCAAATATACCTCCTCGCGGTGCACCCTGGTAACAGAAAACAGCAGCTCGAGCTGATTCTGGCCAAATCATTTGGGGATCGTGTCCGAGGATGTGGAGGAAGCAGATGGAAACAGATTTGACTGCAAAAGAGACAGACAATATCTCCGACACCATTTGCATCACCACATACAGCGACACTGTCGACATACAGTGATGCCTGTTAGTCCAGTCAGAAAATTGGAGGGGTGGCCAATGTAAAAGGCACGTAAAGGTGGTTGCATGGAGAGAAACAAATATATGTCATAATGAGTACAATGACACAAGGAAGGGCAGAACAGAGCCAGAGGGCAGCTCGAACTGCAAATGAAAAGTGAAAAGTTCCTAGGAAATAGGAACTGTAAGCTCTGTTAGCTCGAGACGAGTTCCTAGTTACCTGTGATCCTTATAAGCAGAGACCCAGACAAAATCGTGTGCGCATGGAAAAGCAAGAAGACCTAAATGTCGAGCCTTCCTATACCGGAAATATGCTCGCGAAGAGAAAAGGTTCAGAACCCGATGGGCTTAGGCAAGAAGGGGACAACGATGGCAGTCCTGGCCCAACTCTACTGTCAAGAATTTCTATACCGGAAATACACTTGCAGAGAGAAAGGGTTCAGTTGGCCCAAAAGGGACAACGATTTAGCCCTGGCCCAACTCTATTGTCAAGCTTTCCTATACCGGAAATACACCTGCAGAGAGAAAGGGTTCAGTACCTGATGGGCTCAGGCGCTAGTGGGACAAGGTCGCTCAGCTCGAGAACGCCTTGCTCTCAAACGCGTGGTGTGAGACTCAAACGTGTGCGAGGGGTTCACGATGTCTGTGAACGACGCCTCGGATAGTAGGGCGAAGGTGCCAGGGTCCAACTCTTTTGGCGAGTTCTTCCTCATACGGAACCAGGGTCGCGGATGAGAAAAGGTTCAGTACCCGATGGACACAGGCAGAGTTCGTCCAATTGCACGAGATGGGTTTATAGACGGTGGAGCACACCGTGCCAGATAGCACCCCTTGGCGAAGAGGCACTACACACCAGCGTGTCCGGCGACAGATACACAGGCTGTCACGGACTAGGGACCAAACCCGAAATAAATGAATGACGAAAACGGATGTGCTGGGCCTCGGACGTCCTGACCACAAGTGGCCAACCGGGGTGCAAATAATCACAGTTTTACTGTGGAACTTGCAGCACAACGTACTTCACGCTCTCTGGCGGAAATCACACGAAATATTTATTGTGGTTATTTGAGAGCGAACGCTGAAGAAGAAGAAGAATGATGATGACGAGTCTTCAGAGAAAATGGAGAATAAGCCATTTTAGATAATTGATTTAAAAAAAACAACTGCGTCTGTCTCATCATCTGTACTAGTCTAGTAGCAGCCATCTGTCAAAATCCAGATTTGTCTCTAGCTCTCATATCTGCTTGTACATCCTACTTCAGTTGGATCTGTCATGGGTAAGCTCATCCACGGACATCTAGATACATTGGTATGCTACGAGATTGATAACTCAATATCAAGTGATAATTGTAAACATAATCCTTACTGGGAGTCCCTGAACAGTAGTAATATGCATTTTTTATAGACTTGTGAGGTGTAACTGGTAAAAACGAATTACAATGTTACATTTATGGTCGCCATAGTGTTTTTCCACTCTATTCGCGATTAAATGGTTAGAGCTGTTGGGGTCTGACTAATTTTCATATATATCTCTGAATCAAGTGGGAGGTTATTGTAATATGTCTACGATATTTGTTCAATACCTAGCAGAAAATGAATGGGGTGACTAGAGCTGTTGGGGTTAGACTAATTCTTTTTTATATCTCTGACTCCAGTGAGAGGTTCTAATAATAATAGTATGAGGCTACGATATTTTTTCAATACCAAGCAGAAAATAAATGAGGCAAACATCTGTTTTATCGCAATGCAAATTTAATTGATTATCGTAGATAATGAACATAATTGTTGGAGAATATCTCTTAACAGGGGTGTCAGTTATTTACAGTTATTGTAAATGGTGAAACATCGTGCACAAACTACGTATTAAAGAATGAAATATTGATGAAAATAGTCATGTAAAAAAAGCAATGGTGATATAATGCAACTTGTTTTACTCCAGATTCTACGTAAAACCATTCGGTATTCTCTCTCTTGTTCAAGCACAACATCTTGAATTGTATATGAATCATTGAATATATTTGTTTATCTAGTTTGGAAGACTTATTTGGCGAGAATTTTTCAGTGTTACTGGTGCAGAATATAAAATGCGTTTTGAAAATGCATAAAGTTGATAATACGGGGAGATTGCATTCCACGGATTCTTCGTTTGTTCTAATGGTGAAATTGATCAATACATGATCGTTTTGGTTGAATCGAGCTTGCTCTACTCTATAATGTGTTCATTTACCTGTCATTTTAGCCTTTCAAACATCATACTACATAATATTTTTCCTGGTAATAGCAACAGAGTAGTTCATTAATGTTGTTCTCATGATAAAAACATTCAGGAGAAAAAATAAGTATTTTGCTTCGCGATTTCTATTCTTGTTCAAAAAACTATTTTAATTATGCCAATTATATACATATTCTCTCACAACTATGTAAAGTATAACAAGTTATAGAAAAAAAAATATCTCTCGTATAGGGCAAACACCGAATACAGGTATCGGCCCTGATAAGAGGGACATCACCAGCCAGTAGATACACCAAGTAACTATGGTACTGGGCAAACTGTTGATGATATTTTCTTTTACTTTCTTACGAGATAAAGTGTCGCGCACCACGATCAACAATAAATAGCCGTCTACTACAACATATATAGCAGACCACCAAACATTCAGTCATGAACAAACTTCAAATGAGAAGTGAAATTTTCTTGGCTAACTTACTTTACACACACACACACACTTTGTTCCTGACAGCGTGTACTAGTTCATCCTCTTATAGTTGCACACACACTTCGTTCCCAAAGTAGTTACGACAATAAGAACAGCTATTTCAGTTGGAAATGTCAAAAGTAATCGTCAGGGGCACTACAATAGAAATGAATTTAGTTTAATGCAAAGGAAAGGGGACTTCGGAGCCAGGACTTGCACAGGGAATAGAAATAGTTTATACGCTTTAACAAACCACATTTAACACCATCTTTACAAAAAACTCATATTTTTGGCCCTAACCAAGTGTAAGGAAACAGATATCAGATCTGTGTTAGTAGAGTTAGAAAAGACTCTTGAGAAAGTGAAAAAGATTGCAACATGTGAGATGAAATGCCTGGACATTGCTATAAACTTGACCAGATGGAGAACGAATGAGAAATGAAAACATCAGAAAGATAGTAAAGACCATATCTTGGAAAAAATATTTAGAAAGATAGCAGATCAACTGGTTCGGACACCTTATGCGAATGGAACCATCACAACCAGATATTCAGCCGTACAACAGCAGAAGAACGACATCAACGCAAGAGGAAATTCAAGAAAAAGATGGGAATATTTATTCAGAGAAATTGTTAAGAATCACGACCTGAGCATGGCAAGTGCAACAAAACACACACACACACACAAACGCACGCGCGCGCGCCCACACACACACACTTCATTTCCGACAGTGTGTACTTGTTCCTTCTCCCTCTAGTTACACACATACTTCATTTTGGACACTGTGCTAGTTCCTCCACCGTCTAGTTATACACACATACTTCTTTTATCGACAGTATATTCTAGTTTCCCTTCCGTCTAGTTATACACACAGACTTCTGTTATCGACAGTATGTGTTAGTTTCCCTTCCGTCTAGTTATACACACAGACTTCTGTTATCGACAGTAAGTGTTAGTTTCCCTTCCGTCTAGTTATACACACAGACTTCTTTTATCGACAGTATATTCTAGTTTCCCTTCCGTCTAGTTATACACACGTACTTCTTTTATCGACAGTATATTCTAGTTTCCCTTCCGTCTAGTAATACACACGTACTTCTTTTATCGACAGTATATTCTAGTTTCCCTTCCGTCTAGTTATACACACAGACTTCTTTTATCGACAGTATATTCTAGTTTCCCTTCCGTCTGGTTAGACACAGACTTCGTTCCTGACGGCGTATACTAGTTACTAATCACTACGAAAACTCACGCTTATTTTTGTCCCCAGACATGCGGGCGTGGAGGGAAACGAACGGGCCGACAAATTAGCTAGTCTCGCCACCACAACAGACGGTCAGCCTATGGACCGAGCAGACATACTCACTGCTCTTCATGAGCCCTCACGATCAGAGGATTTTGATATGAATAAGCATGAGTCAATATCAAGAATGCAAGAATTGGGAGTGAGGATGTGCGTGGCCCGAAGAGAACCCCTGACAAAGATTTCAAAAAGAGTAGAGAATCAATAAAGAACCGAAACAATCAGCCGTTATACCCTGTGAGATTTGCTGAAGCGGAGATCTGAGCACCTATGGACGTATCTGGTGTGAGAAGATGATAATCAACATACCTAATACCCTCTAGTTACACACACACTTCGTTCCCGAACAGTGTGTAATAGTTTGTCCTCCGTCTCTTCACACACACACACACACACACACACAAACCCACACATACACATACACACGCACACATCACACACACACACACTCGCGCGCGCGCACGCACACACTTTATTTCGGACAGCGTGTGCTAATTTTCTTTCCGTCTATTCACACACACACACACACACACACACACACACACACACACACACACACACACACACACACACACACACACACACACACACACACGTGCGCGCGCACACACACAACACACAACACACACACACACGCACACATCACACACACACGCGCGCGCGCGCGCACGCACACACTTTATTTCGGACAGCGTGTGCTAATTTTCTTTCCGTCTATTCACACACACACACACACACACACACACACACACGCACGCACGCACGCACGCACGCACGCACGCACACACACACACACACACACACACACAAAACGCACGCACGCACGCACACACACACACACACACTTCGTTCCCGACAGCGCGTGCTAGCTCTTCCACCCTCTATCTGACATGTGTAGTTACTTCCCTTTGTACACATTTCATACACACATTAGTTACACAAACACACACACTGCGATAGTGAGAACAGTAACATTTTTACTACAGTATAACTGCACTATCTTGATCTTGTTACTTTGATGTATTTGTGAAGAGGTCTTGATGTATTTGTGCAGAGGTCTTGATGTATTTGGGCAGACTTCTTGACGTATTTCTCATTAATTATTACGTCCTTTACCACAAATGCCTTCTTGTTTGTGTGTGTCTGTTATACGAGAAATGGAACCATTATAATTATGTACACTCAACTCTTTCCTGGCCTAGTTTCAACACCGCCGCTTCCAGTCAATGACACATAAACCGAAGAGAAGAGAACTTAATCGCTGGAAGGGGACTGTAGACAAATAAATTAGCTCCCTTGGGATCACTATCGGTACTAAGTCAACCTGCGACGTTCTAGCTCATTCTTGTGGGGAGAGTCCAAAGGAAGTGATCCGAAGCAAACTTGGGAATTGAAATAGTAGCTTTTTCTAAATTGTTGAAGTATCTTCTGTGTTTGTTCTCAGACTCCTGTGAAATAGCAATATGTAGTTCGGAGGCGGATTGCGCCGTGTCATGGTAATAGTATGACAACAGCAGCTGGAAACGCCCTCAACTTTATCTTGCGTGATCAATCATTGTAAATCCAGTCTGATTTACAATTTTGTACACAGTTTCTCTGTGGGCGAGACTGTTGTTTTGTGAACAGCCAAGTTGGAACAGCCATGTGTTTTCTCTTGTGTCTGTTGTTGCTTGCCGATGCAGGCCGCAGAGTCACTGATCCAGATTGTGTTTAAGTGTGCTTTAAGATGGTATTGTCCCTTTCACAGTCAAAATATCTTGATTTGTTCGTTTCTGTTCAACTTATTGATGTTGTCGTGCTCAAGTCTATAGCTTAACAGGCAAATCTTGGAACAGGGTAATTAAGTTGTGCAAATAACTGGAAACACACATGATGTTTTGACCAAAAGGCCTTTATCAAGACTACATAAACAACAACAACAACAATACGAGCAAGAGCGACACTTAATGTACTCGGAAACACCGTAGTTTCTGAAAATACTATTTAGTTTTCGTTCAGTTCTCTACACGTAATTTGCAGATTATTATATCAGAGATTTTACTTCCTTTAAACTTTCAGATGCGTAGAACTAAGAGAGATTAGCCTCGTATTTGCCGTTTCGTTAACGTTTCAGTTATCAGGGATGCGAAGGTGGACTAGTACCCATTGTTGTACCAATCTTTATGGGGATCTGGGAGAGGAGCAATGAATACTAACACTGTTTTCTGCCATGTATGTCGCAAGAGATGACTAATTATGGTTGTTCTTGGGATTAGACATAATTTCATATGAAATTGAAAGAGAATATTATCATTAGTTTTCCCAGTACCAAAGTTACTCCTGTGACTCTTAGCCATTCGATGTCCCTCCTCAGCACCTATTACCGACAGAGTTTTCTTCTCTCTCTATCTAGCGTTTGTAGTCATTTTCCTGTCCAATATAATAACAGTAACGTATACTAGAATAAAATGAAACTTTGTTTTTAGCCATTTAAATAAGACTTAATAAGAATAATGAACAATACTTTGTTCTTCTATCTATCCATGTTCCCTCAGCGCTGAACACGGTATATAGGGCAGAAACCAGGTTCAAATCTACAGTTCAAGTGATGCGATGCTTCTGTATGTAATTCTTGTATGATATTGAGACCCATAGTCATGACCTCTTTGATGGTTGTTCTGTGAAAAATTTCTCTTACTCTACCTCTTTTTCTTTTGCCAGCTGCTACTCTATGTTGGCGTAATTTATAATGGCGTAAAAAATATCAATCATATCAAACATTAGGGGCAGACAGTCAAGGTTTTTAGGGCATGTGCTGAGAAAATCACTGTTTGAGTACTTAATAAGCACTGGAAAGATCAAGGGGAGAAGAGATTGGGGACGACAAAGAGAAAAGTTGCTAGATGAACTAGTATTGTGGCACGGTAAAGTTCACCAACCGAGCTTATTAACAACACAAGAGATAGAGAGTCGTGGAGAAACATGATAGCCTACGCCATTCGGCATGTCACTTGATTGATTGAGTTGGTACCCACTTTAATGCTTGTAGTGGCATTATGTATTCATTAATTCTAAGTGTATCATGAAACGTATTCTTTCCAGAACGTTGTCTTCCCAATGAACTCTCTGAACCTCTCTCTGTCTTGGGCGATGTGGCTTGCATTTTTCAGCGATGTATTCATTTTATCTTTAATGTCGTCAGTCCATCGTCTTCTTGGTCTGCCCTTTCTCCTCCCTCCTCCATCATTTGTCCTTCAAAGCAGTTGTGTCTCTCTATATGACCAAACAGGTGTAGTTTTCGTTTTTTTATTGTGTTTAGTAACCAACACTCTGGAATCTTCAATGTGTTTATAATATCTGAGTTTCTCTTTTTTTCCTTCCATGATATTCTAAGTATCCTTCTGTAGCATTTCATCTCAAAAGCGTCGATCTCCTTCGTCGTTGTTTTACTTAGGGTCCATGTTTCATAGCCGTATGTTGCAACTGGAAAAATAAAAGTTCTTAACATTAGCAATTTCGTTTCTATTCTTTTTTTTCCATATGTTTTTCAAACGTGTTATTTTACAATATGCCAATGCTAATCTCTTCCTTATTTCTGCCATGCAATAATAGCAGTTCACACTAAGTAATTCTAAGTACATGTCCGATATAAGTCCATCGTTTTCTTCTTATTGCTGTAGAAACATATTGCTGTTTGGTGTCTTTTCTTACTTGCATGCTTGACTTGAATTCTTCCCAACTAATATTTAAGAATTTTCTAAGACATTTATTTTCAAATGAATTCAATTTCTTCTTCAGCGCCTTTGACATTTTCAAACTTTCACAACCATATGTCAACACGAATAGCACAATGGAATTGAACAGTCGTAGTTTGGTATATTTACTTATTGTTTTTGATTCCATATGTTTGTTGGAAGGTGGAACGCACCTTCTAACACTGATCTAACACTGCTTCCAGGAAGTTATCCAACAAGATGAAACTCATAAAACATCGCGATTCTTTTCCTGACTCTATGACGCCATTGTTGTGCTCTGTAGCGGAGATGTACAGAGAGCGACTTGGACATCTAGGGTACTAGAGTCAATCATCGCTTCAGACTATTGTGCATCAGATAGCTATGTCAACATACTGAACGTATTTATCTTGCTTAGAAAATCAATACAGTAAAAACTGCTGGTTGACCGCTTTCCTGAATAGTATTCATGTGTGTGTAAAGTGACTTTTACTTTTGTTCCGGGGCATGCAGGAGTCTGGGGGTAATGAGAGAGCAGATAGGTTGGCCGCACACGCTGCTACTACTGCTGTTGGTGGTGCGATGGATCGGGCAGACATTTTAAACGCACTATGGGAAAACACACGAACAAATGACTGTATAAGTGACGATGACTCTTGTTTCGTGACTAGAATAAGGGAGCTTGGTTTGAAATTTGGTGTCGCAAGAAACAAGCAATTTCGTGGGCGTGAAAGAATGATGGTCAATCAACGCGATCTGGGACCGTCAGTCAATGTGTAATGGCAGATACACTCAAGTAGAGACCTGAGCACCTATGGACTTGTCCGGAGTGCAGTGGCGGTGATTCAACGACTAACTAACTGAATAGGATATTATACAAACTTTTAAAAATACATTCATTATGCAAAAATGTAATTTGAGCAGTACTTTTAATAGGTGAACTATCTGTGTGATCAAATGACAGACAAAGCATATTTGTATTTTTCAAAACAAAATTAAGGTCTGTTTTCCTTATATCTGTTGTTATTGTGAAATCAGTAGAGTTAAGGAAACAAGTTTCTCACTACTATATTGTGCAAATCAGTAGAGTTAAGGAAACAAGTTTCTCACTACTATATTGTGCAAATCAGTAGAGTTAAGGGAACAAGTCTCTTACTACTATATTGTGCAAATCGGTTAGAGCCTTGTCTTCTCTTGTCTTATCCATGTGTGTCGATAGACGTCATGGGAAGCTGAAGTCTTCTTTCTTTTGATAATTGTGATGCCGTTGATATCGTGCATCCTTATTGTTCCAGTATTTTTCTTATGGTATCTATCCATCGTTGTTTGGGTCTTCCTCTGTATCTCTTGTCAGATGATCTTCTTTCGAAGGTTCTCGATGGAATCGGTTAGAGTACGAGTTTGAAAACAAGAATACTACTAATTTTGTGTTTCTCAATTTGATTATCTGTTTCATTTTTATTATCATTACTGATCTGTCTTCAACAACATCATTATCTACGTCAAATTTGTCATTATTACTGATGTCTAAGAACATCGTTATCTATGTCATTTATGTCACCATTACTGATCTGTCTTCAACAACATCATTATCTACGTCAAATTTGTCATTATTACTGATGTCTAAGCACATCATTATCTATGTCATTTATGTCACCATTACTGATCTGTCTTCAACAACATCATTATCTACGTCAAATTTGTCATTTTTACTGATGTCTAAGCACATCATTATCCATGTCATTTATGTCACCATTACTGATCTGTCTTCAACAACATCATTATCTACGTCAAATTTGTCATTATTACTGATGTCTTTAAGCACATCATTATCCATGTCATTTATGTCACCATTACTGATCTGTCTTCAACAACATCATTATCTACGTCAAATTTGTCATTATTACTGATGTCTTTAAGCACAACATTATCCATGTCATTTATGTCACCATTACTGATCTGTCTTCAACAACATCATTATCTACGTCAAATTTGTCATTATTACTGATGTCTTTAAGCACAACATTATCCATGTCATTTATGTCACCATTACTGATCTGTCATCAACAACATCACTACCTGCGTTAATAATGTCAGCATCACTCATCTATCTGAAACACATCTTGCTCGCTCTTTTTATTGTAAAAATGACTGTCTTCATCAGTTAGAACAGTTTCAAGTAACACAGTCATTCACTAAACTAGACTTAACATCTACAAACTAGCCTGAATTATGTGGTTCAAATGTAAGCTTGATTGCGCTTAATTTACCGAGATTACCAGTAAATTATGGACAGGGAAAGGGGTCATCCACTATACAAGTAAAACGCAACTGAGATGTTGACAAATGGAAATCTTCCAACCAGAGGGTGTAAAATGTTAGTGAGGAGATAGTAAATTGTAAGCGATGTCTTAATGTAGCGTGGATATTCACTAAGACGTTACTGAAAGGAAGAGTGAACTCTGCAACTACAGGCAGGCAGACACGGAAACAAAGTATGTGTATGTTACATATACAAACGTATATACAGATGGAATAATCAATATATATATATTGTTAAAGCCTCCTAAAGGAAGCAACCAATATTGTGGTACATAAAGAGGTATATCGCTGATTAGTCATGTCGGTAAAATTTTTGCTAAGATTCTTGAAAAATGGATAAGACCTATTGTGGATCCAGTGCTCCGTCCGAACAGTTCGGGTTTAGAAATGGAAAAGGGTGTACAGATGCAATATTTTCTCTACAACAAATCCGTGAAACGACATTAGAATATAAACACCAAATGAATATTGCTTTTATAGATCAAGAGAAAGTTTTCGACCTAATTAATAGAGGACTGCCCTTTAGTATTCTAGAAAAGTATGAAATAAAAAGATCATTATTAGACTGTGTAAGAACCATATACAGATATAGTGAAAGTAAGTGCAGTTAGAACAGGTGTATGACTTACAAAGTGGTTTTTAGTAGCATCAATAGTTAGACAGGTGTGTCTTAACATCATCATTGTTGTCTAACAAAATTATGTGAATAATATTACAAAACAGTAAAAATAATAAAAGAGGGTTTTTATGGGTTTTTAGTAATTGATGACGGACCATAACTCACACTTTTCCTGTGGGTTCCAGTTCAGAGCCTGCTTGGTTATGTTGTCAGGATTCTTTTTGATGGAGTCGGGCGCCCGTAGAGTGTCCGACAGCTTTCAAAGTAATAATAATTCTCAATATAGAATACAAGGAATTGTGTCCAACAGCCGCGGAGCCGGAGGTGCAGGCTCTGATCTGCGAGAATTCCAGGGAAGGTGATATAATCATATATACAGATGGGTCGGTTGTGAGATACATTAGTAGTGTCTGGGCCTTTACAGCTCAAAGGTGGGGGAAGACCACCAGAGATGAATGTGGTGCTTTCATTTAGACGGCAAGCAGCATGACAATTAAGATGTTTGCAGTAACTAAAGCTTTGAAATGGGTGTGCTCGTATACATGTCTGTATACTCAGTGACTCGATGAGCCTGATTGTGGAAGTATAAGCTGGGTGCATTCGGGAACAATGACTGGAATTCCCGTGTGGGAAAAGTGACTTTTATTTTTGTGCCGGGGCATGCAGAAGTCCGGGGGTAATGAGAAAACATATAGATTGACCGCACACTCTGCTAATACGGCTGTTGCTGGTGCGATGGATCGGGCAGGCATCTTGAACGCTTTATGGAAAAACGCACGAACAAATTACTGTATAAGTGACGATGGCTCGTGTTCCATGATTAGAATAAGTGGCTTGGTTTGAAATGTGGTGTCGCTAGAAAAGATCGGTTTCGTGGGCGAGGAAGAATGATGGTCAATCAAAGGCATACTGATACAGTCAGTCAACGAATATTGGCGGATACACCCAAGGAGAGATCTGAGCACCTATGTACTTGTCCGGAGTGCAGCATGGATGATCCAACGATTAACTAACTAACTAACTAACTTTCTGAAGGTATGTCATGTCAATCTCCATTTTCCTGATGAAGAACAGTGAATGAAGATACCAAATTAAATGGGACCTCGTGGGCATGGAGGAAGAGCACAGTGTAGCACATAAAACGTTGGAGAGCAGCAGTTTCAGCCTTATGTCCCACAGGAAAGTGAAATGAAACAGCACCTACAGAATGGAATAGCAACTCCATGCACAATCCTTGTTATTAAACTTTCTTACTACATACATGCAGGAGTTACATTTTTCAGATTTCTAACATTTTCTTTACTCCCTCTTACTATTGACGAAGAGAGGCTAGAATTAATTCAGCAATTTATAACCCGACGTAAAACATTAATTAAGTTTATAAACTAAAAAACCCCACTTCACCAAGATACTGTGTCATGTGACGTATTCCTTCCAGAACGTTGTCTTCCCAATGAACTCTCTGAACCTCTCTCTGTCTTGGGCGATGTGGCTTGCATTTTCTAGCGATGTATTCATATTATCTTTAATATCGTCAGTCCATCGTCTTCTTGGTCTGCCCCTTCTCCTCTGCACAGGTACTCTTCCCTCCATTATTTGTCTTTCTAAACAGTTATGTCTCTTTATATGACCAAACAGGCGTAGTTTTTTTTTGTTATTGTGTTTAGTAACCATCACTCTGGAATATTCAATGTGTTTATAATATCTGAGTTTCTGATTTTATCCTTCCATGATATTCTAAGTATCTTTCTGTAGCATTTCAGCTCGAAGATCATGTTGATCTTCTTTGCCGCTGTTTTATTTAGAGTCCATGTTTCACAGCCATATGTTGCAACCGGAAAAATAAAAGTTCGTAACATTAGCACTTTCAATGTTAAGACACTACCAAAGAACATTTTAAAATACATTACTATGACAATATATAGGTGGGTATTTGTATGTGTAAAAATATGAGTATTAAAATATCCTCTCTCTTTCATAAAAATACATTAGGGATATTAATCATTTTGGTTCAACTTCGCTTCTATACAGGACAAGCATGCCATTATTGGCTATTGCCGGACCTCTTTAGGAATAACGATAGTCTTTTTGTGACTTAACACTCAGACCTAAACTATAGCACAACAGACAAAATACTGAATGAACTCATACCTCGGCAGATGTCACAAACCATGCAACATTGACACAGTAATAATAATTACTACTGATCCCAGATCATAAGATCACAAATAAATAAAAAATCTAGTAGGAGACCATTGTCCTGCTACAAAAGACATCAAGTGGAAGTTTGAGAATGAACGCTGAAGAAGACGATAAAAAGCCAATACACCCTGATATAACCACAATGGACTAGGTTGAAATATCTTGCAGTGCCTTAAAGCGGACTTTAATTCCATACTTCACAAACAAATAATAGACGATGCTCAAGTAATTCGGCGGCATAGAAGACCTTCCAACAGAATTAATTAAGACTCCATTTGTTACTTTTTAAATTATTGTTGGGATTTCGGTTGGTTACTATTTATATACTTGGATTCGCCTTTGTTATTTTTTGCATGCGATTCCAAGTATATAAATAGCGACTGAAAGCCCACAAATAACTTTAAAAAAGTACCGATTGGGGTCCTAATGAATTATGTTGGAAGGTCTTTATTAGAGACGGTCATGTGCTGCTTTAGATTGATGGACTTGTGTATAACACCACATATCCCCCACCCCCACCCCAAAAAAAAGTCAGCAAAACATAAAGTGCTTTTGTAAAAACATGGTATAGAAAATTCAATAAAGTTAATTCAGCTGTATATTAAAATATGGAAGTTTAGATGCAATTGAACACCTGAAGAGAAGAACACCGTTACTCAAGCATCTCAATACAAATTCTGCAATTTCAGAACATTCCAACAAGATCGTAGACCTGTGTTTACGAAAATTGTATTTTGTTATCTTTCAGTATGTTCGATTGGTTGATATCGTATGTTAGTGTGACCAATCAGTGACGCAAATAGCAATCTTAGCAAACATACGAGAAACTTAATCGGTTTCTTCCGGCATTTAGACGGCCGTCTGTTGTTCTTGAATGATTGTAATGAAGTGTGTTTGTGTGTTCCATACACAGGGCAAACATTGAAGGGTGCTGCCTTTAGGTAATACTCGTTGTAGGTTTTACAAAACTAATTGTGCTCGGGTACACACGGGAATTGCAGTATTTAGAATTGAACCCCGCAACAGTTTTTTTAGACTGAAAGACTCTTCTTTTGAAGTTCACCCAGTTCATATCATGTTTAAGGATCCACCCACGAGATTTGAATATGATAAGTATGGTTAGTTTGTTAGCTATCAGATCATCATTACTGAAATTTGGACACGTCTATAAGTTCTTCCATCTCATATTCAGTATATCTTTCTATACATGTTATCTAAATATTATTAGTGAGTTTTATTAAGGAGACAGAATTACAGATATAGACATGTTTCAAGGAAACGAAAGAAGAAGAAGAAGAATCTAAATATTACAGTTTTGTGCTGTTTGTTGTTTGTGTCGATTGCCAGGAGGGGGGGGGGGGGTGTTAAACGAATCTGTGTTTTCATCAAGATAGTG
Organism: Meghimatium bilineatum; assembly: GCA_034231615.1. NCBI lineage: Eukaryota > Metazoa > Mollusca > Gastropoda > Stylommatophora > Philomycidae > Meghimatium > Meghimatium bilineatum. The sequence goes on from CM067299.1 coordinate 56,754,571, forward strand.
TCAATGCTGGGGATACCAGATCTGTCAAGGACAGTGGTATCTGGAATCTTGTCTTGCCATCTGATGTTCACAACTTTAAATTGTTCATTTTATTGATGTGTGTGTCGATTGCCAGGAGGGGTGTTATTATCAATAACCTCAGGCATTGCTAGTGATTTTCTATTACTTCCTATGTGCAGAGGGGTAGTTTGTGAGATATTTCTTTCATACTCAGGATACTTCAGATTTCTCAAAGGGGGTATGCTCACAGGGGGTAGTTTCTAGGATATTGCATATTTTATACATATTCGCAACATGCAGAGTTGGAGTGATAAGTTTCAGCTCTTCTGCAAAGCATCCATTTCTCTCAGAGGTGTCCATAAGATCTAAAGTCATAGCCATCGACACTGGAATGAGTGAGGCATCCATCTATGCATTTCTTGCCATCAGAAGGGGCTTTCCAAGTACACAGGGTTAATTAGTATGCCTGATTCTGGGCTCCTCCCTGGAAGTGTCGTATCCTGCGCAAAGTTACTTCGAACAACGTCCCATATGTCAGCGATTCATAGCCAGGGCACCACGTTCGCGTTGGCAAGCTAGGACCAATGTCAGCGTTTTCCCCCACTGTGATGTGGAATTTGGGGTTCTCCCAATGCTGCCTCACACAGATAACCATAATTTTACATATAAAATGTCATGTGACTTCCGCAAGAGAAAAACCTCACTATAATGAGGCTATCTACAGAAAAATTTACTGTTGCATAATGGTTTTCTGATAGGTCGATAATGAGACCTTCAGACCTTTCGCATGCAGTCTCTAATTTCAATATACCGTTCGCTTCTAGTAACTCCATGGATTACTAATATAAACAGAAGAAGAAACACATGATGCGTCTTTTAACTATGATCATAAATGAAAATAGTAAGAATCATCAATGCTAAGGATGATTATCATTTTATATAGCCTTTTATTTATAGATCTTGAACTAGTGACGAAATCTTCCTTTTCGATTACTCATAGCACACCAACAATGCTAACATAGTGATGGACTCTTGTATTATTTCCTGCATATCTAACAAAGATTCGAACAAAGATTCGAACAACGATTCTAAAGACTCTTGATGAATATTAATTAAATCAATACGTCGATCAGTCAGCAACTAAAAAACTGCTGATTTTCAATTCCTTTTTTGGGGTCTCCTTGTCTTATATCAATACTTGGTAATTCCTGAGAGGCGTATTTCCAGCGGTGTTCTGTGATCACTGGTGGGAAAAGTTCATGACAACACACGAATGTTTCACTGTGTTCATATTTACGCATAGAATGTTGATACTAGTAATACATAGATTTCTCTTATGTATACTGAGCATCAACAAACGTATAAGAGCAGTGCGCGTCAGGTTACAGTTCTTGTTTATTTTGAAATCAATTCACTACTACCTGTGGGTATTTTCTCATGGATCAATTCCAGGTTCCTTATAGTAGTATATACCATTTCTACAACGTTTTTTTTGTTTAAATTTATCCATTATATAATTTTTATCAGTTTCATCCATCATATCATTTCTATCACTTCCATAAATTATATCATTTCTATCACTTCCATCAATTATACAATTTAGGTTTTTTGGGAAATGAATTTAAACAGGAAATTGGGGGGGGGGGGGCTGAGATAACATAGGGCAAATATCAAAATGAACAAAAATAGGTATAAGTGTTACCAAGACAAGTCATAATACAACATATTAACGTGACACAGTGACAGGCGACGTTTCGACTAAAAATTCTTCATCAAGACAAGCAAAAGACAACAATAAACAAATCTTACATAGAGACACATAGTGGTCATAGGAAGGAAAAAAGATGAAACACATACGGTAGTGAGGCGGCAACGGAGGAATCAAAGATAGAACAGCATGACAGGGAAAAAGAGAGTGAAGAGGAAGATGAAAGTGGTAAGTGCACAGAAAAAGGGAAAATAGATAAGATATAATGCAAATAAAATAAAAATAGAAATGATAATGAAAATGACTTAGCGAGGTTGTAGATTGCGTTGAAAAGAGTGTGGGAATTGGAGACAACAGTTAAAAAGCAAATTGTGGCCTGTTACCACACGTTCAAGTACGCAGATGCAGAAAGACCACCGGGTCTTTAAAACTTGAGTGGACAAAGGCCCGATGAATCACAGGAGTATAAAGAATGTGCGCCAAACAAGAACCTAAGCTTAAGGCAGGGCCATAGTCGCCAAAAGGTGCAGGCATCCGGCAACATGGCTCGAACAGAATAGCATATATTAGATAAAAAGAGAGAACGGTGGTGGAGAGAAGAAAGAAAAACGAAAAGGTAGTAAATGAAGAAGCGAGAGAGAAGAAGAGAAGTGAAAATGGCAGACCAACGTGGGCCCCAAACTAAAACGGAGATACGTCCCACAAGGAAGGAGTTACTGATTTGCAAGACTGACTTACTCCCCATACCATGTATTACGACTATGCTATGGCTGCATCGACAACACGCGGTCTGCTACAAACGAATAGGAGGGCTCGGAGGCAGTGGTCCCACCTATGTCTTTCTCTGGAGCTAGCGTGCAGTACAAGCAATGCCTACAAACGGGTTGCCACGTACGACTGGTCTCACACAGACATAAACCTCGTTTCACCTGACATTTTCCTCCCCATGGTACATGGTCCGCACTAAGGGATGGTGGTTCGAGGTTCTGTCCGCTGATCGTTGTTCCTTATAGATGGGCTAGTTATACAGTGCGAGCAGTACTGATGGATGCAACGTGTGGCTGGCCCATTCTTATATCATCTTCGGCGTATGTAATCGTTCACATTCCCAGCTCACGACTTGAAAGGTATTGATGCTGCGTTTGTGTCCATGGTCCATCTCTATTATATTTCATCAGGACGTCTGCCACACCGACCTACACTGACCATGAGAATGAGGTCCTTTGACACATACTAGTTGCCTATGACATCCTTCCTTTTCTTTTTTTAGCCATCCTATTCATGTCATATGCCTTGGTTGCAGTTCCGGGTCTGCCTCCTTCTACCATTGGCCTTTGTCTCCTGTCCCTTTATTCTCCACCTTCACTAGTGCCTTTTTCTCAGGTACAGTCTTCCCACGTCTTCCTATTTCAGCCTCCTTCTTTTTGATACCTTCCTGCGACATTCCTGTGACACACTTTCCCGTTATGCTCCCCTCCTCTTCAGCTCTGTCGTCCCTTCTTTCCCTTCGTACCCTCCCACCTCTGCATTTCTTCCTTGTGTGACGTATCTCCGTTTTAGTTTGGGGACCTTGTCGATCTGCCATTTTCACTTCTCTTCTTCTCCCTCGCTCCTAATTTACTCCCTTTTCGTTTTCCTTTCTTCTTTCAAGAACAGTTCTCTTTTTATATGTTATTATAGGTCATTTTGTTCGAGCCATGTTTCCGGATGTCTGCACCTTTTGGCGACTACGGCCCTGCCTTACGGTTAGTTCTGGTATGACGCGCATTCTCTATACTCTTGTCTGTGATTCATCGTGCTTTTGTCCACTCAAATTTTATTGCCTCTTATAGCCCGCGGATGGTCTTTCTGTATCTGCGTCCTTGAACGTGTGGTAACAGGCCGCACTTAGCTGTTTAACTTGTTGTCTGCAGTTCGCACTCTCTTTTCACGGCAAACTACTGCCGAGCTAAGTCACTTTCATTATAATTTTTATTTTATTTGCATTATATCTTATCTATTTTCACCTTTTCTGTGCACTTACCACTTTCATCTTCTTTTATCACTCTCCTTTTCCCTGTCATGCTGTCATATCTTTGCTTCACCTGTCGTCTCCTCACTATTCTTTTTTCTGTGTTTTTTTGTGTACCTCTTCTTTCTGTGTTCTGTTATAGTTATCTTCCGTCTTTTAGTATATTTAAAAAAAACTTTAATCCTTAAACTCCCACGGGTTAAAAGAATGTAAACTGGAGAACGAAATGCGTTGTATCAT